>CM024194.1:28836032-29053567 GCA_013435755.1 Amphilophus citrinellus
CATCTAAGTGTCAGTGCATGGATCAGAAAACCAGCAAAATGCAAGATCTTTAAATTACTCACTTTGCCCAAAGTATTATCAGTAAATGCTGTGGATTTCATGCAGATTGGTAACAGTCCCAATAATTTAAAAAACAAACACACACACATAAACAAACACTGGATACCTTGCTCCTTTACTTTCCAACATTACAGTAATGGCACTAAGACAGAGGCATGACAACTCTGTGATAGGCCACAAGGCAGCCATGTTGTACTGGAACAAACACAAAATCTCACATTCTCTCTTTCGCACATACACAGTTAGTGCAGAAATAGTAGCATATAGGAAGAATCAATAATATCAATATCATCAGTCCAGCTTTTGATGAGCATCACTGACAACAACCACAGTCAGAGGTTGGAGAATGTACAGATTTATCTAAGTCTATGCTATAAACTCACATCTTCTTCTTCAACCATGAACCAAAACAGGTTCAGCCTCTCTGTGTGACATAGATGCAGCTGTGAAGCCTGTGAGCATGGGACAAATGAGAGAAGCACATTATTAACAGGTCCTCGTAGACTGACTGGAAATGGTAACACTATAGAAGCACACATTTCTAGAGCTCCTCATTCAACAGTCATTTCCAGTGGACCAGATTCTCTATATTTTACACACAGCTATAGCAGTATGAGTGCATATATTCAACAAATAAGTGGTAACAATGCTTCGGTCTTTTATGAAAACACAAACTACTCGCCCATCCGAACCTCAGCTATTTTAATCAGTCAATAAAATGACTGAGAACATGTTTGCAGAGGTAAAATTCAATTCATAAGAAAAATGTATAAATAAAGTTAGGATTTGTTTCACATGACTTAGCCATATCAGCGGGAATAATGGCTTGAACTCTGTGGCCCTTTTCACAGTGATGTGGACTGGGCCTCTCCCACTGTCTGCCCCGTCAGACGCCTTTGGTATAAGACATCTAGCCTATGTGGGTCCAACAAATTGTAGCTGAGGTGTGGATGGGACTTCCAGTTAGCAGTCCCACTTTGGCAAAAGCTTAAAGACATTTTGGCTAACTTTACTGACACTTCACTTTGTGCTTACTTGAAGGTGGATTAACTGATTTGGAAGGAGGTCTGTGTGATGCACCGTTCAGTCCCTAAACTAATGCTCTATAATGATGCCTTGATGAGACATAAATGTTTCAGCATGTACATGTATACACATCTTTTAATGGCATTTAACTACAAAGTAGTCCAGTTGCATATAGTTCTCTTTTCTGTGATATAACTCACAGTGAGCTGTTTCACTCACAGAAGGAAAAATAAACATGACCCAGCTAAAAGTGGACTGTAAGGTACACCCAATGCAAAGCAGAGCTGCTGAGAAGCAGAACATCACTCATCAGCTCTGTGGTTGCATAAGTCACGTCAGAGACCCCCCCCCCCCCCCCCCCCGAGTGGTACACATATAAAGATTTGTATTGCCATCGAATTGCATTATTTCCCATCTGTGTTTTCCCCAGCTACACTCAGAGTGAAATATTCCTTTGGGAATTCACATTGAATGTGTGATTCCTCACTGTGGCCTTATTTTGACTCTTCTTATTTTTCCTCTTCTGAAATGTAAAAGAGTTCTCATAGATATTGTAGCTGTATGATGTTTATCCTTCCTGAGAATATTATGCAATCGCAGCAGTGTTGTATGAAGGCTCCTTTAGCCTAAATGCTACACATTGTAGTGGTTTTCCAGTTTGGCACAGAACTTCCTCAATATGTTCTGTGCATGGATAGTTGGCGGCTTAAAAATCTCTCCGCAGCCCTAAATGAACCACCTTACATAATGATCCTCCAGCCTGTGTTTCTGCCATGCTATTGCGAGCCAGATATTTGTTCCACCAGAACACACTGACGCCCA
Source organism: Amphilophus citrinellus (assembly GCA_013435755.1). Classification (NCBI taxonomy): domain Eukaryota; kingdom Metazoa; phylum Chordata; class Actinopteri; order Cichliformes; family Cichlidae; genus Amphilophus; species Amphilophus citrinellus. Next base: position 28,837,941 of record CM024194.1, read on the forward strand.
TTTAAACACGTTACAGTGTCACTGCGAATTGAGTCCAAATCAGCAAATGCAGTACGAATGCCCTCACACTTCACCGGATAAAAAAAACCTGACTCATTCTGCCATATGTTCAAACTTTGCGTCTCCATTTCAGAAGAAAGACAGGCTCACTCCAGTGAGCTGCTGCAGCATTTGCTCCATTTAAAGCTGAGATGGAAAGAACTCAAGACACGCTCTGTAGCAACTGCTACAATTGCCTGACTTATATATCAGTGGACGCTGCTTATCTTGGCCCACCAGCTTTGCAGCCAGGCTGGATTAAGGGGCTTTCAGGTGATGTAACACACCCTGTGGTAGACACACCCGAGCTCCAGTGACAACTGATAATATTTTGTTGTTGTAGACATAACGTGAATCAGTGTCCTCATTAATGGCAAGAATAGTGTTCTCTGCATTTTGATCAGTAAATGAAGATATTGTTCAGCTTGATTTTTTTTTTTTTAAATTGTCTGCTTAATGCCCAGCCCATTCCATGCTCCGTGCTCTGCCTGGTTCTTCTGGAGGCCTCTTTGTCTTAAATGGAGTCTGATAAGTTATGATAATATTGCAAAAAAAAAAAAAAACTGTAGATGGACTGTATGCTGGTACTTGATATATCACTTTTTCTACTCTGAGTGCTTTCTGTGAAAAGCCTTATTCACCCAATCACACACATTCATTTCTTCTATAACTGACTGCCTCGTCTAACGTTTGCGCACACACTCACATGTCGATGGATGCATTGGGGGTAACTCAGGGTTCAGTATCTTGCCCAAGGATACTTCGATATGCAGACTGGAGCAGCTGGCGAATCAATGCACTGACCTTCCAACCCGCTCTACCCCCTGAGCTACAAATGAAACTGAATTTAGACCATAAATAGCTCACAAGTGTTGCTTATTTATTTATTTTTAATAAATAAATAAATAAAAACAGGCTTTGGTAATACTAATCCGTGTACATGGCAAAGATGTGTGCACTGTCTGCACTAACCATATTAGCTATCACTGTTTTTGTTTTTCTGCTTTTTAAAAAAATGAAAGACAAATGCATAAATTCACTCTTTGCAATAGTCTTATTTTTTTTCATATTTTATATTTCATAAGAGATGGTCTGATCCCACCACTATTGTAGAAAAAAACGCCAACATCCATCCATCTACGGTTCAGTTTTTGCAGTTGTACTACGGCCAGTTTGACCAGGGAGATGATGTCAGAGTTTCAGCCGGGTCTGCTGGGATATTTTATCTGTTGTTTTATTGGACTGTTGAAATGGATGACACAAGATGTGTTAGAGGCAAAACTAAAACTTACAGGGTGTTGAACAACAGCCTCGTTAACTGAAATAAAATAAAAAACTAGACTTTTTAAAATAATGAAAATGAACTAAAACCATATTGTATGTTTTTTTTAAAAATTACCAGAATATCTGTATTTTTAGTCTTTTAGGATATATTAATAAAAAATTAAAAGTGAAACGAATAAAACTAGCTAAACCACTAATTAGGAACTTAAACTGAGCTGAGAAAAAGGAAATAAAAATTAATAAAAAAATGCAATAAAAACAAAAATACCTCAGGTCAGTGCACAATGACATTAGTATTGCAGGTGAAATGGCCTTAAACTCCCAGTGAAACACTGTTTTTGAACTAAAGTTTTACCTGATGTAGTCTTGACTATCTCTCAGTATTCTGTCCTCCTTGAAATCTCGGAGCAAAACAAATAAGCATATGATCCAATATACATACAGTACCAGTCAAAAGTTTGGACACACTTACCCATTCATATGAGGGTAAGTGTGTCCAAACTTTTGACTTGTATTGTATGTATATGTAGTTGTTTGTGCGTTGAATTGGACAGCCAGCATTAAATTGGGGAATGTTTTCTGTCCTCCGAGTGAATCTTATAGCAGTCATTTTCGGACATATTTCCCAAAGCCACCACGGGTCAGCCTATTTACACCACAGGCTGCAACAGCATCTCTCCATCTCGTCCCAACCTCTGAGTGACCCGAAACAACCTCGAACTTTAAATGAGGCCAAACCCACTCTGTCTGCAGCCACTAAAACACAGCAGGAGTCTGTGACTGAGCAGCCTCACCACACCAAACAATAGTGAGTCTGTGAGGTCATGGCAGGTTGACTGGACCATGAAAATTTTTCTCCTTCTCCACATCTATTATATCTACCGGTCTTGAGAATAAAATGTGTGTGAATGGGTGTGGTCTGCAGGGATTTCTGGCACCCCTCAAGCCAGTCGGCTGAGACAAACAGATACCTTTAAATGTAAACGTGTCATTGCAGGGGACTTTGTTATTGTACTGTTGCCAATAAAAAGGCTAGTGAGCAGAGTGAATTATTGCAGTGTACAGTAACACTAAAAAAGAAAAAAAGAATGTTTGACACACAGTGAGTTACAAGACACAGAGAGAACAATCAGCCTGGAAATGGTTTTGTTTGTTTTCTGATAAAATACTGGCTGCTGAGCTACAAGGACACGCCAGCAGCTACACATTGAGCACAGTGTGACCGTGTATGCAGTATTGCATTTAAAACATTTAAAATCAAGGGCCATTTAATTAATTCTGAATCGTGAGTGGGTTTCATGCAATCTGAAAAATAGATTATATCGCATTTGGACTGTTGGTGGTGCAGCACGCTGCAATTGCCCAGCCTTCCATTATAATCAAGTTCACCCACAGTTTCAATTAAATATTGGCCTGTGTGGTCTTATTCAGCATAGTGCTTTTAAAATAATGAGATCTGAGCGTTATCACAATTGAACTGCAAAGAAGCCAGAGTCACAGGAGGTCCAGGTGGTCGGTCACAGGATAAGCTACAGGGCAGGGAAAAGTATCCCTCACGTGTTTCAGTTTCAACACAAATCAAGCTGTGGTTGGGTCCAAGTTTTCTTACACTTCCAGCAACTCATGTGCCGTCCTGTCAGTCTCATGTTCCCAAATTCTGTTTTTAGAAGTACTCAGGTTTATATCAAAGGCATCACATCAGCTAGAGTACAACTGGAGGTTGCAGCCGGGTGTAAATGCAATCTGTCCAGTGTGGCCACACACTGAAGAGAAAACAAAAGTCCTGAAAGTCAAAAAAAGGTCACCTCATTGTGACTCCTCATGTTAACTCACGCACAAGGCCAACAAAAGCAGTAACATTAGCTCAGCAGTGGAAAAACTAGAACCCGTGTAGCTGCACTGTTGCAGCTCGTCGTGTTTTCGGTAAGAAACACAGAGAGGCCAAATTGCTTTCTAAATTATAATCTAATCAAATTTTAGATACTGAGAATGCATTTTAATTCCTGGTGTACATGCAAAAACCTATGGGCTGCATATAAGTATGATACTGTATAGTAAATGGGGCACCAGAGCAACTTTAGTTCAGTGAGGACCATTATAGTCAAAAGAAGATTGATGCTTCCATCTGCAGTCATATATATTTGGCAGCGTGACTCTGTTCTGGGTACTGCAAGCCACAGAGTGTACATGCATAGAATACAAAAGGTGTAGAAAGCACACATCACTGTCCTTATCTGCACTACTACACAGAACAGACATCGATGACAACAGACATGGCAACGTTAGAAACAGCATGAAATGAGGTTTAGTGTGGAGACGGGTTGCAAAGTGGCTTGCAGATACACATCAACTGTAGGAAGGCTAAAGGGCACATATCATGCTTTTAAATCCTTCCTTTTCATATGTAAATCATTGACTTGCAGTCTTTATAAAGTAGAATTGTAGTGCTTTGGTCTGATTCCTCGTTATTGTAGCTCCACAGACCCCGCCTTTACACCTGTTCTGAGGCACGTCTTAGAGCAGCTCGTTTTGGTGCGGTCTCTTTAAATGTGAATGAGACATTTTAAGCCTGACCCCCCTCCAGGTCACAGAGCATTCCACTCCACCCCGATCGGCCATTTTTGTAGTTTGATAGCAGCTAAATGATTTTCTACCGGCAGAAAAACAGGCACTTCGAAGAGGCTCTGATGCCGGGGGCGATGTAAGGAATTGTGGGTTAATACACCCAACAACCGAACTTGCAAGTTCGGCATAACTGAACTTGGACTACAAAATCGCTGCAAGAAAAAAATGGCAGATTCATGAAATTGGTTAGCCGGAAGTCCATGTCCTTGTTTAGCAGTTCCACAGCAAATACTGTGATGTAATAGAAAAGAAAACATAATAAGGAATAGAAAAAACTGAACAGACTGAAAAATATGACCCACAAAGAATATAAAGATATCTATGCAGCACCGGGAGAGAATAAATTTAAATTTTCTGCAATCCTAGACACTCAAAGTACACAAAAAATTGTATTTAAGGGCTAAAAAAGTGGATTTAGCATACGTCCCCTTTAAAGAGTGAGCCTTATTAAGGTTTCACAGACATGTGACCACTAATCATGTGGCATTAACTTGTCTACATTTTGGATGTTTGACAATCACGGAAACAATGTAGGATTGAGAAAACAAGGCCCTGGTTGCAGAGGTCTAGAGACCGGTCAGTGACCCTGTGGCAACCACCTGTCTCTGGGAAAAGATGTGCATTCCCCAGCTGGTTGGGAAAGACTTCCCTGCCGTTGCTTTGGTTGCTAACATATTGCTGCAGTCAGTTTATATGGAAGTGACAGACTTGTCTACAAACACTGTCCAGCTACTTTGTCCTCAAAGTTGTGCCTTTTGAAACATGTGGGCTGCAGTGCTGAGGCAAAGTTTCTATTTTGATGGCAAACTTTCTCCATTTCTGCATTGCGTCGCAGTTTCTCGAGTTTTACTACCAGCTAGCAGTTAACGAGTGCTTGCAGACAAACTTGAAAACCTCCAGGCAACTCTACTGGTAACCAAAGCAAGGAACCACTGCCAACCAGTTGGGGAATACACATTTTTCCATAGCAACTAGTGGTTGTATTATGTCCAATATGGTGGACAACTCTCAAGCAATGTTACGTGAGAAACGTTAATATGAGACAGCCACTGATGAATGGAAAGGTACCAGCTAAGACATCAGGTGATGTAGCCTTGCTTTACATACAGCTGTGCTGCCAGGATTGTGGTTAAGCTTGACTTTGTGGCTGACCACCTGATTGATGTCCAACATCCACTGTCCTTTTAGTTATATTTTAGTCTCCTTTAGAAATACCTAATACATCAGCTGCTAAATGTTTAGTTAAAGATTTACTTGGAACTATATCAGATTCTCTTTTCTCCCCACCAATATCTGATTTAGTGATTTTGGCCAAACTGTGGCATCCCTGCTTTCAAAGCCCTTTTTCAGAGTGACTCTTAAAGATATGTGGATATACTGTCTTCACTGAAACACAACTGTCTTATAGATGGATGTGCTATAGGTTACGTAATTATCTAGGAGGAAATATACCAGGACCTGAAGCAGGCATTTGCAGATATGGAGCTGTACTACTTGACCTTAACCTTATTTAATGTACTGGCTCATGTTTCCTGTCACATTCACATCACGGCATGTCTCATAACCCATTAAATGTAACTCTTCTTACCATGATCACTGCCAGTTTAAAATGAATGAACTCTGTGCTCATGATCTGCACCGCAATCAGCATCTCCCTCAGCCCGACAATCACATTCATCAACATCATTAAATTCACTGCACCTTCTTGTCCACTGTTGTAATTGCTCCGTGTCTTTTCAGGTAAACAATTACAAAGACTCAAAGATGAAGGACTGACAGATTGGTCTCATTACTTTTACATTTTTTAAATTGCTTTTAGTGTATCAGCAACATCGAGGCCTTTGATCCCTTTGAACAGACTTTTTAAAAAAGCCTGATCAAACATCTGCAGCGTTCCTTGTTAGTCCCACATTTTAGCTGGCTATGGGCCTTTTGGCTCCTCAGTCCTGGCTGCTGTGGGGGTGTTAACCTAGAATTGGAAAATTGAACTTTCATCTCCTCCATTTCAGCTCTTCTAAAGCAGCTTTGTTTTACGTTTGTTCTCGTTCTACCCTTGCCTTGTTTTTTTTGTTTTTTTTTTCTCTCTGGGGTGGGACAAACTCTTTGTGAATAAAGTTACTTTGATCAATTGTCTCTTCTTCTCTCTGATTTAAAATCAGACTGGAAAATGTGCTGCAGTTCCAGCTGGTGGTCCTCACTGGCTAAACTGTGCTCCTTTTAATCAGTGCAGTTGACTTTGTGACCCTGTCTTCTCCTTGTGTACTCTCACACATATTCTCTCATACAGCCGAGTCAATACATCCTCCCCTACCCTCCAAGGTCAGCCTCCTGCTAACTGGATAACTGGATACCTGGTTAATGCTGATGGAAGGGAAAGAAAATAAGGGTGGACAAATCCCCCTCATTGTTAGTGACCCTGAAGTCCGGCTCTGCTAGACAAAGAGTTTCTTCTTTTTCAGTGTTCATATTTTTGCACTTGTTTTTGTTATTTGGTGCCCAATTCTACACTGTGCGTACAAGATAAACACAGCTAATGCAACATTACCCGTTAGCTTCTGAAGATCTGTTGTGACCACAAAGTAGACCATGCCCTGAACCATAACCTTCTTTACTTTCTATTAGGCTTGAAATGGGGCCACATTTTAGAAAATGAAGACCATGCTGTAATAAATAAGACCAACTAGCAACTGAGACCACAATCTTCTAGGGAAAGCCCTCACTAAGGTCATAAGTGGAGCAGTTTTCTTATAGATTTTCTTTTAGTCTGACTTCATTTGAAACCATAGAAGTTGCCCCCATGCTGACCATTAGAAATAATGCAGGTATATGGCACTTTCACAATAGCTTTACTTTTCACACCCCAGAACTACTTCCATCTATGATGTACAGTCTGCTGACCTAATAGAATCAAAAAATAGACACAAAAGATGCACAAATGCCTAAAATCTCACTCAAACTTTAATTTGGTTTATTAAACTATAGTATGAAATGCCATCTAATTCAACACCAGTGATAGCCCCCACCACCACCACCACCTTCCTGCCCACCCGTCCCTACACCCATCCCCACCTCCAGAACCTTTTCTCCAAAATAACATTTTTTTTTTCTTGCATGGAGCTCATCCAGAGTGATTAATATTGTCCACTTTTACAAATCCATGTTCATCTGAGGCCACACCCAGTGCTACACCATACTCTCATTATGCTGGTCAGATTATGCTCTTAGCCAGAGTGAAAGCAATTGCAATAACGTACTGTCACTGTTTGTGAAAACCTCACAATTCCCATGTTTGGTGTTATTCCTTGGTAATGTGTCAGTTTGTGGTACAATGTATTCATTGTGGTACAATGTAAATAAAGTAGAAATAGTTGCAAACAGCCATTGAGAATGCAGATAATCAGTTTGCCCCTCAAGGACAGCTGGCACATACTACTCCTCTGATGGAAACCTTGTCCTGTTCTCTGACCGAGTCATGTGATCTGTCTGTAATAAGACAGGGACACTGGCAGAGGCTACAGACTTCTCTCTATCTGTTATAACCCTACAATGTTAAACACACCATCTGGTCTCCAGAAATCCTCAGAACTCCGGTGGAGGATTTCCTTCTCCAAATAGTCTGAGATCAAAAGCATATAGAACAATGCAAAATAAATAAATACATTTTTTGAAGAAAATTCAAGTCATCAGCTTAAAACAAAGTGGAATGTTGTACTACGATTGCAAACAACAACAAAAAAACCAGATTCCCAGCATTAGTGTGAATGGCAATAATGCCACAGATGCAGAAACTGCATCCTTATATAACTGGGTGAATTACTCATGTGGCCTTGATAATATGAACTGAGCTGTGTTCATATTATTTGTGAAATGTTCACCTTGTTTTCACTTAGATAAATATGCAGCCACACAGTGCTGCGTGTCTGCACATTTTATAGCATATGTCTAGTCCAGTGGTTCAGGTCATGTTGATCTTTCTTGTATCCGCTGTCCAATAAGGACCTCTGTCCATTTGAATATTATTATAGTACTGAAATTGAGAGTTACATATGTGACCCTTTCAAAGTGTATAATCAAACACTGAGAATATTTGATTATGTGCCCCTTGTTGTCAGTCTGTAATTAAAAGATTAACACAGTCAGTGATGTCACTCACTAGGAATTTGACTGTTTTGAAAGCCACCGGTCTGGCATTTTGCCATCTTGTTTTTTTGGAAACAAAAGTGATCATATTTGGACAAGAGTATAGAGTGCTATGTTGTCACAGAGAGTACAAAAGATTGATTCTGTGCCTGAAAAGTGAACCACTTTAAACCTGCATAATTTTTAATGGCCACTAGGGGTAAAATGACCCTGCACCCTGACCTCAGTAAACACTTTTCTGATGTGAGCTCAGTCACTTGTTTCGGCTGATATTTAATAAAATATTAAGTCCATTTTGTAAATGTTGGTCATTGCAAGAGTCAAAAACAAGCATTATCCAGGGGACACTCATTACCTAAAAAACCTGTGACTGACAAATTTTTAGCCAAAGAGTGTGGTTACACAATCAGATTTGTCTATGTATGTTGTTAGCTAATGCTAGCTATCTAGGTTAGCAAGGTGCTTTTCTGCTAACATACACTATATTGCCAGAAGTATTCACTCACACATCCAAATCATTGAATTCAGGTGTTCTAATCATTTCCTGTATCAAACCAGGAACCTAGGCATGCAGACTGCTTCTATAAAAGTTTCTGAAAGAATGGGTCTCAGGAGCTCAGTGAATTCCAGCGTGGTATCGTGATAGGATGCCACCTGTGCAACAAGTCCAGTTGGGAAATTTCTTCCCTACTAAATATTCCACAGTCAACTTTTAGTGGCATTTTAACAAAGTGGAAGTGATTGGGAACAACAGCATCTCAGCCACAAAGTTGTTGGCCATTTGAAATTACAGAGCTGATTCAGTGGATGCTGAGGTGCATAGTAAACAGCGGTTGCTAAATTTCTGCAATTGCTACAGACCTCCAAACTTCATGTGGCCTCAGCGTAGTGAGTTTCTTGGGTTTTCATGGCTGAGCAGCAGCATCCAAGCCTTACATCACCAAGTACAATACAAAGCATTGGATGCAGTGGTGTAAAGTATGCCACCACTGGACTCTAGAGCAGTGGCGATGTGTTCTCTGAAGTGACTAATCATGCTTCCCCATCTGGCAATCTGATGGATGTGTCTGGGTGTGGCGGTTGCCAGGAGAACGGTACTTGTCTGACTGCATTGTGCCAAATGTAAAGTTTGGTGGAGGGAGATTATGTTTATGATGTGGGGGTGTTTTTTAGAAGTTTGGTTCGGCCCCTTAGTTCCCATGAAAGGAACTCTTAATGCTTCAGTATACCAAGACATTTTGGACAGTTTCATGCTTCCAACTTTGTGGGAACAGTTTGGGGATGGCCCCTTCTTGTTCCAACATGACTGCACACCAGTGCACAAAGTGGGTCCATAAAGACATGGATGAATGAGTTTAGTGTGAAAGAACTTGACTGTCCTGCACAGAGTCCTGACCTCTTCCTGATAGCACACCTTTGGGATGAATTAGAGTCGAGACTGTGAGCCAGGCCTTCTCATCCAACATCAGTGTCTGACCTCACAAATGTGCTTCTGGAAGAATGGTCAAAAATTCCCATAAACACACGCCTAAACTTTGTGGAAAGCCTTCCCAGAAGAGTTGAAGTTGTTATAGCTGCAAAGAGTGATTAAGAAAGGAGTGTCACTCAAGTTTATATGCATGTGAAGGCAGATGAGTGAATTCTTTTTCAATATAGTGTATATAACACTCACCAAAATATAAATAACTAGAAATTTTAAAAATGGGGCCAGACTTCTTGTAAAGTCTGTGAGTTTAGGTAACTACACGGTGAGGCCGGTTATCAGATAATTGCATTAAAATGCTTAAAAATGGGCTGATACCACAAACACTGTTGAGAGGCCCAGTTCAGAGATTGAAATTATATTATTTATATTAAAACATAGCAAAACACTAGCATTTCTGCCTGTGTCTATCACTCAAAGTGGGATTAAATCAAATCTTAATCAAGACAGCGTGGGTTGCGGTGCAATCCATTTGAAGTCAGAAGTTAGAATTTCTGATGCCCTTTTCAAGTCAGACTCCCAACTCGGAAAGTCGGAGGAATCCATCCAACCCTGACTTAACAGTCCAAGATGGTGTCAGTATACATAGATATTAGTGAAACTATAAAACTTTTAATCTGTACTGCCACTGTTGTGTATTTGTCACCCATTGAATAAGCCATATGCAGAGCATTGACCATGCTTTATCCATGCATGAGCTGTAGCAGTGTTTTCAAGAGCAACCCCCCCCCAAACAACCAAAAACAAAACAAGTATTGTGCTGTGTTGCTAGCCATGCATGAATGTTTTTACCTTGCTAAGGAGCAAAACAAATCCTGTTACTTCTCACTTTTCTGGCTTTGCTACTGGAATGTGCTCAACTCGGGAGTGACGTTACTCTCAGCTCCAAGATCCAAGGCAAATGGAATGGATTTCTATGGAAGCTTGTTCCTGCCACTGAAAAGCAAAACAGTTGTTGTCAGGCCGAGCTAAGTCAAAACTGTGGGTTTTGAACTTGAGTTAAGTATCTCAATATTTCAACTTACTGACTCAAGCTTCTGAGTAAGCTGGAATTTATATAATAATCTGAAATTTTGACTTCTGGATGGCAAAAAAATGTTTTTTGTTTGTTTGTTTGTTTGTTTGTAGTGGAAACAAACCTCCGGAGGTTACTGTCTTGTCATGGTCCTGGGCCGTTGGCCCAGTGTTTTTGTGTTTTTCTGGTGTGGTACTCCAGTGTCTGTCTTGTCCCTTTGTCATGTCCCGGGTCTCATGTGTTATTGTTGTTTTTTGTTTTTCCCAGTGCTGTATGTCAAGTCCACATTCCTGTCTCCGTCTAGTTGTTTCCTGTTTTATTTTTACAGTCTTCTGTTCCCCGTGTGTTGTGCTCTGTTTTACTTCCTTTGTGTCATTAGTGTTATTTTGTTCACCTGTGTTCCCCACCTGTGCCCACTTTCCTCATCAGTCCTCTTGTATTTAAGTCCCGTGTTTCCCCTGCTTGTTGCTGTGTCCTCATCATAGTGTTCCCCTGCTGTGTAGCTTTCTGTCTGTGACTGAGTTTTTCCCCTCCTGGCCCTGCCCAGTTAAGTTTCCCTGTGTTTTCCAGCAATAAAAGCTGAGATTTTCAGTTTAAATCTGTCTCTGGCATTTACATATTGGGGTCCTAATCTGCCACTCACACACAGCAGTAAATGACACTGTCTGATCTTTGCTAATGTTTAGAAACATCAGCATCTTATGCTCTCACGTCTTACAGTATGTTATTCCTCTTTAAACTCTTTAAATACAACATTGAGTTTCAGCCAAGTGTAACTTCCTTGAGAAAGGAGGGGGGGGCTACATTTTTTGAGGCTGGGAGGTTTGTAGACAACATTTTAATTTTAGAGAAACACAATCAAAGAAATCCATCAAGCATTCTTTTTTTGCATTTCATTTACTTGCTGTGCATGCAAAGTGAAAATGAGAACATTTATACAAAGTAAACAAATCAGCTCAGCTGTGCATTTTTAGTGATAATTAGGATCATGTTCGTGTCACCGTCTCATTATTTTCTTGGAGAATGCTGCAGACTGCTTTCCTGCCTGTTTGACCTCAGCTGATAGAGTGTGCACCAGAATCCTTCCCACATTATTTTTTTCTCTTTTTATCTTTTTGGTTCTTTTGTGTAAAATGTAAAAAAATTCTTGGGCAACATAAAGCTATTGTCAAATTAAGCCTTTACACTGACAAGTTTTTTATCTTCTGTGCCTAAGGCCTCCGGGTCTGGATAAATCTGCTGCTCAGACTCTCTCTCTCTAACAAACACGCACACTTATACAAGCGAATGTGAGAATGTGCCGCTATCAAGTCGTGATGAAGGGAAGTGGATTTGTTTGATGCCAAAAGTCAAAAGAACATCAGAAGCAGCTCCATTGTAATATGCGGCACAGATGTCTCCTTCAGTCATTTCTGACTGAGAGAAAAGGCTCTGCTGAGAGCTGAATTTTGGAAAGAGGGCAAGGAAAAAAAAAAAAAGGAGGCAAGTAAAAGTTGCTGCATCTTCTTGTGGATTACAGTAGTGTACTGTTACAGTCAGCAGCAGTGTTTATAGCAGCAGGAATGCATATGTGTGTGTTACTGGGTGTGTGCATGTGTGTGATTTGAGACAGCTGCAGAAAAGACGGGGCGAGGAGGGGGTGCATTTTATTATCCTGGTGGTGCTGGCAGTGGAAAAAGGGGGTGTGTCCCTGCATGCGATTGGCCCATGAGTTGATTCCAGTGCAAGTGACATCACAACTTCGTGCCTGACCTACTTAAAGTGGCCATGACGTCACAGCTGTCTCTTTCACTCTCTCTTTTTTCCCCTCCATCCCCTATACCCCATCATATACAACTCCTTTCTCTTGGTCTCTTCCATCTTGGTGTCTTCGCTCAGTTCTTTCTAGTTCATGTTTCTTTCATTCTTATATATATATATATATATATATATATATATATATATATATATATATATATATATATATATATATAATGTTTTTTACAGCCTGTCTGTAATTATGCAGAGGAAAACACACAGGAGAGTTAATCAGTAAAGTGAGACACAGAGGAAAGAGGAGCGTAGTCATCTGTTGCCAATAACCCAATTTCTAGAGATTAAAGCTATACTAATGAATATTAATGTGTTGGAAAGCAGCGTTGGCCCTGATGACGTGACAAAACGAGGCGGCAAGATTCCACCATATGGACAGAAAGGCACTGTGGGACCCCAAAGTGTATATGATTAGTGCTGAATTTAGCACTATTTTGGAATGGTGGTTTTATACAGAAAAAGTGGGAAAATAAATTCAGGGCTTGTGTAAAGATTTCAGTAAGTTAGTGTGCTGCTGATACATATTTGGTTTTATACTTCTAAGTCTCTAGACCTACAAACTCTGAGTAGACATCTGTAGATTCTAATCTAGCACAATAAAAACATTCAAATGACACAGTTAATGTGTTATATTCCAGGAACTGCACACCCAGAAAGCAATGAATGCTTGGCCCAAATGATTGCCCACGTCTGCAATTCTTCTATGAGCCACACTTGGCCTTCACTGACCTCAACTCAGGTCTGCATCGTATATGGCCAGATGTCAGATGTATCTTAGCGTTTTGGCCACCTCCGGATTGCAACATTTGCCAGTGCCTTAAGTGAAGGCAAAATGTCCCTACTATTTGTACAGTTAATCATAGTTATAGAATGTAAGAGACTATTAATCTAACCTTCAAGTGGCCAAGCTCAAATGATAGGATCGAATAATTCATGACCCCATTGTACAAAATACAATGGGGTCATAAAGTTTCACAGGACACTCTGTAGCTCTGTGCAAAACCAAGTACATCCTTGCTGCTTCCACATGAATTAAAAGGGCAAGTAGCAGCAAGGGCCTACAAATCAAATTCCCTTGATTAATTGATTATTGATTGATCATCAGCAAGTGTGTCCACTTTTGTCAAAGCAGACGTTTTGGCAGTTTGCTAGTTTGGAGCATTTGGGTGTGTGTTAACGCAAGCCACAACCGTCCCAGGAGTGGACATCTCAGCAAATTCACCCCAACATCACACTGTGCAATGCTCAGAAATTCCAGAAAAACCCAAACAGAAACAAAACAACAAAACCAAGAACTACATCTCAGACTCTGCAGGCCTCCGTTAGCATGGTAGATGCTAAAGTTCATGACAGTACAAGAAAAAGACTGAACAAGTATGGCTTGTTTGGAAGGGTTGCCAGGAGAAAGCTTCTTCTCTCTGAAAACAACATGGCAGCACAGTTTAGGTGTGCAATGTCACATCTGAACAAACCACAAAACCACTCATGTTTGGCCATAATGCACAGCGCCACATTTGGTGAAAACCAAACACAGCATGTTAGCATAAATACCTCACACTAACTCTTAAGAACAGTGGTGGAGGGGTGATGATTCAGGCTTGTTTTGCAGTTACAGGACCTGGGCACTTTGCGGTCATTGAGTCGACCATGAACTCCTCTGTATACAAAAGTATTCTAGAGTCAAATGTGAGGCCATCTGTCTGACAGATAAAGCTTGGCTCAAACTGGGTCATGCAACAGGACAATGATCCCAAGCACAGCAGCAAATCTCCCTGTCCCTCTCTTTTATAAATCAGTAAAGATATATTTATATATATACTTGCTCTGTCAAAGATATATATATATATATATATATATATATATATATATATATATATATATATATATATATATATTATAATCTTTGACAGAGCAAGTAATAAAAACCAAAGTCATAAAACTATCTGTAGAGAAAATACACTACAGAAAAGCACTGGGTCATCTACACATTACACCTGCAGGAGCTGCTCAACCATGCAAACCCATGCCATGAAGCTCCTGGTGCACCGTTTCTGTGCTGATGTTAATGGCAGAGGAGATTTTGGAAGTCTGAAGTTACTGAGTCAACAGAGTGTGGGAGACTTTCATACACTGTTCACCTCAGCACTCTGGGACCCCGAAACCAGAGAAGGACAGGTATCCTCTCTCTGTCCGAATGTAAAATTAGAAAGTTGCACAATAATCTGTTTGATGTTTTACTCCAAGAAATTTCTTGCCCTTGTTGAGAAATAGCCCATAGCTGCAGTTCCAGACATCAGAGTGTTGTTGGTTCTATCATTTAACTCTGCAGGAAACCAAAGAAGCGTATTTTGCAAGATCCTGAATTACTCTCTTCAGTAAATGCAGAATGTGTACTACAGTATTTCAGTTTTTCAGTGTTGCTAGTTTTACTTTAGTAAAGTGGAGAGATGTATTTTCTACCCTGCTCTCTGCTGCTAGCAGTAGTATCAGGGTGGTGTACATGTATAAATGTATTACAGTGGAAAACAGATTTATCGGCAGATTTTTTTGTGTTCCTGAACACAAGCAGATTATCTGTGAGGAGCAGGAAAGCTGAGGGCTGATTACAGCCGCAGGGTCGTATCTAATCTGAGGCTACAGTCAGATCAGTCAACAATTGCTCTGCAGTGAGAGTGAGAGAGGGAAGGAATGATAGAAGGAAAAGAGACTGAGAGTCTTTAATGTTTTACAGATTGGATAGAAGGAAGCAAAGATGGAAGGAACGCGATGAAGTGTGGTGGAAATAAAAAAGGGTGAGGATTAGTTAGAGATGTAGGGCAAGAGCATAAAGGCAGAGGGATAGCAGTAATTACAGAGGCTTGCACACATCGGGAAAACAGAAAGAGAGACACTTCGGGAAAGAAAAGAAATGGGGGGAGGAAAACAGTCCAACTTTTCCACCCTTTCCTGAAGATTGCCAAGATGGAGGCCAAACAGCTCAAAGCACCAGCTCCTCCTCTTCTTCTTCTCTCCCCTGCGTTGTCTTCAGTGGAAAGCCCTTTTCTCTCTCATTTATATTCACACCAGCTAGGGTGCTAGTCACAGGGGCAACCACTACATAATACTACTGTTCCAAACACACACAAACACACACGGATACACACAAATAGACTGTTACAGTTGGGCTCTTCTTCTAAACTTAGGGCAAGCTAGTGCAGCCACAACAGGCTGAAACACAAAGTTTTTTTTCTTATTATTATCACAGAGGAATGTGTGTCCAATGTTTTGACAGCGTGTGGTATTTTTATATTATGTATTTGGCTTCCACATACTGTTAAAAATAGAGAATAACGAGTGATTATTTAAGTGGGAAAAATGTAAATTATAGCACCGTTATTTTAGTCGTTGTCTGTTAAATCTCTTTGGCTTCGTGAGATGTCACTTCAAGTTCTTGCAACTTCATAACGCCTCATTTGAAAAAAAAAACAAAAAACTGTCGACTCCATAATCACGACAAACACTGTTTCAAAGCTAGCTCAGGTGGTGCCCCGTCTCTGGTTGATTAAATCAAGGCAACACCCAGAACGATGAGGCTGGAGCCGGCTCACATTTGGTCCTGAGTATAGTTTGCTGCCAACAATGGGTTTCAATCAGCTGCCAGCTCGTAGCTTTGTTTCTTAAAAGTAAACGATCCAAGAAGGTATTAGTGAGAAACTGTGCCATTTTCTCAAGGGAAAACAAAAAAGGACAGAATTTGTTGCCTTTGCCAAAAAATGACACATAGTACTGTGTAAAAGACTCGAGCCACCACTCATTTTATTTTGCTTCCAAGGAGCGTTTTTTTTTTTTGTTGTTGTTGTTTTTTTTTAAAGTGGTCTTCTTTCTTAAGAAATAGGAAAAATGCATCTGGTCCTTCAGTTGCTCCATCTACTTCACTGAAGGTTCATTAGAAGTGGTCTTGCTGGAAGGGTGGCTGTCAAGAAACCAGAGAAAAGGGAAAGACTGAAGTAATTATACAAGAACTGAACATCAGTGGCAATAATGGATCCAAAATTCAATTTATTGGTTCAACTCTTCACTACAGAGGAGCTCAGGAGAGAGGTACAACAGTAAGTGCAACAATCTGTAAAACACAATGGAGGCTCTGTCACACACTGGGGCTGCATTTCACTGGTGCTGGAGTGAAACTGTTGGAATTATCAAAGCAGAAAAGTACCATCAGGTTTTGAGCCACCATGCAATACCATCTTGAAAGCATCTATTGGCAACAGCTTCATTTTTCAACATGACAGTGATCTCAGACACAGTGTTAGTGCAGTTAAAGCATACCTGGATAGAAAAACACAGAGTGGAACACTATGAGTCATGGATTGGCCTCCCCAGAGCCCAAAGCTCAATATTATTGAAGCAGTGTGGGATCATTTTTACAGAGAACTGAACAAAGAAGAGTTTTGAATGTCCTTCAAGAAGCTGGGAGAACTATTCCTGAAGACTACTTAAAGTTTGCCTAAGAGAGTTCAGGCTGCGCTGAACAATAAAGGCGGTCACAACAAATATGAACTTTCAATCTTGTATGTACAGTGTATCACAAAAGTGAGTACACCCCTCGCATGTCTGCATATATTTAAGTATATCTTTTCATGGGACAACACTGACAAAATGACACTGTGACACAAGGAAAAGTAGTCTGTGTGCAGCTTATATAACAGTCTTCATGTAGAGCAACAATTCGTCTTTTAAGATCCTCAGAGAGTTCTTTGCCATGAGGTGCCATGTTGGAACTTTCAGTGAGCAGTATGAGAGAGTGTGAGAGCTGTACTACAAAACTGAACACACCTGCTCCCTGTGCACACCTGAGACCTAGTAACACTAACGAGTCACATGACATTTTGGAGGGGAAATGACAAGCAGTGCTCAATTTGGACATTTACGTGTGCAGTCTCTTAGGGGTGTTCTCACTTTTGTTGCTGCTGGTTTAGACATTAATGGCTGTATATTGAGTTATTTTGAGGGAAGAATAAATTTACACTGTTATATAAGCTGCACACAGACTACTTTTCATTGTGTCAAAGTGTCATTTTGTCAGTGTTGTCCCATAAAAAGATATACTTAAATATCTGCAGAAATGTGAGGGGTGTACTCACTTTTGTGATACACTGTGTGTATGTTTTCCAAAAAATAAAAAGAAAAAAGATGACTTTGCACAGGGCTGTACATTTACTTTTAGCCCATCTTGCTAAGGTTGGAATTATAACTGTTTCAACAGGCAGAAGCAAAAAAGGGGGTTCAGTTTAATTTATTGCATCCATCTATCATTTTTTTTTTTTTTTTTTTAAATCACTTAACCAAATAGAGCCATGGAGGGGCAGTAGGTTTGCCCAGCTAATGTTTGCTGAGAGGTGGAGTGCACCCTGGACAGGTCACCAATCCATCACAGGGCTAACACAGTGCGACAACCATTCACTCAGTAACCCCGCATGGATGTGGGCCAAGGCCAGATCACCCAGTGAAGCAAGAGTGGGTTGATAAGCAGGAATCCAGATGTCCAAAATATGAATATAGTAGATTGGTATTTCTTTCTTGAATCCTATTGAAAGTCAGTGCTGAGTTTCTTTATACTCTGGCTGCAACTGTGCCTTAAACTTAGTTAACTGCTCTTTCCAAAGACCCAGGACGTTTTAGTTTATGAGGACTTTTTGTCCTGGTTATTCTTGATCATGAGGTTTTTGCAACCTATTACTATCGTAATATTACTATCCATAAATTTCATGTGGCATGGCAGTGTATCTGCCCTTATATGGCCACATCTTTAATGCCAAATGTGCTTCAAGGTCACTGACTATGCTCACAAGACAAAGCCTTGAGGTGGAGAAATATGCCCTTTAAAAGCAGTGTTTTTAAAATAAGGACACCTCTCGCTACTTGACGTGAATTTAAATTCACACACCAAAAAAAAGGATTTTTTATTTGCTTCAGAAAATCTCAGAAGGACAGAAGGGAGTCAGAGAATCAGTGCGTGCCTGACCAAAGTTGAAGTGAAGCCAAGTTCAGTTTAACATGGCAGTCATTGTATGAACAATGGAGAAGTTAAACATAAGAAGATTTGATCTGTATTGATTAAGCAGGTTATAATATTGGTGTATTTTTAGTATGAAATAGCAAAGATAAAAACACCTCCAAAGTAGAATATGTTTAGGGCAGAAAGTTTTACAGTGCAGCTCCTCCATGACTGTCAGTGCATCAGTTATTACTTCAGCTAATGGATGGGGAATTAAGTGTAAATTAGACAATTAAAACAGTTTCCATTGTACTCCTGGTGCCCGTTTTACACACACACACACACACACACACACAGTTAGCTGTTTTGCTTGAAATTAATCTGAAATACACCCACAGACAGTGAACTTTCCTCTCCCAATGTTTAACTTATATTTCATTCCGTGTTTTCCTGACACATTATCTCTCTCTCTCTCTCTCTCTCACTCTCTCACTCTCTCACTCACTCACACACAGGCACACACGCGCTCACAGATTCATTGAAAAAACAGCCTTATATGCATACATATGATGAAAACCCTGGTCTGATTTTTCTGAGCCTTGAACTCACACAGGCTCAGTTATTTCTGTGCACTTCTTTTATCATGTTTTGGTTTCATGCTCCATCTTTCTCCTCTGTCTTCCTCCCTCCCTCTTTCTCTCTCTCTCTTACACACACACTTACAGTTACACACATTCACACAAATCGCTCCCAGTGACACTGATAAATCTCCCTGGAGACTTACAGCTCCATCCCTTTACCTCCCCTCCTCCTGCCTTTCCTTGCCTCACGACCTCTGTGCAGTCCTGAAATACTGCTGCTTTCATCTCTCTCCTCTGTCTTTTTTCCACAACCTTCTCACCCACCCCACCCCCCACCCCCACCCCGACCCCCACCTCTATTTGGCTCAAATTATTTCTTTGGTTATATCTTCCTTCCCTCGTTCACCTTAGTCTGATAGGCTGTGCCTCTTTTATTTCTACACATTACGTTTGAATTGTTGCAGATTTCTTTTACCACTTGTGAATGTCTCTGATGCCTTTAATCTCTAAATCATCAGATCAATGCTACTGGCTCAGTCTATGGTTATGGCAAAAGCTGCATATTTGCAACTGCAAAAAACAGGGTGGGGTGGGGGCACGTATTCCAAGTTCATGTTCAGGTTGTTCTAAGTGGGCTACTCAGCTGGCACACCTAAAAGGACTACGGCTCCGTTTACACGACACGTTTCAAAATGAAAACGGCGTCGTTTTGATGCATTTCGCCTTTCCGTTTACACGACAACGGAGTGAAAAACGATGTGTTTCGGAAATGGGGTCCAGAGTGGAGCGTTTCAGAAACGCACCGGCTTGCGTTTTCGTGTAAACGCTTGAAACCGGGGTGATTTGAAAATGGGTGACTCGCACATGCACACTATGGTTGCGACGGCCACAGTTTTCCACGCATGTGCAAACTGATAAACAGTACTCCGTATTCACGAGTACTTCTTGTGCTTTTCTTGTGTTTTTTACGTTTTGTAATTCAGCGTTGTGTGCAGCAGCGATCCAACCTCATCGTCAGTCCACACAAAACTTCTCACATTGGCCGTTTTGTAAGTAATGAACAACTACTGTGTCCCTCCACGCATGCACGTCCTGCGTAAACAATAGTGATGGGTCGGTCGCAAACGATCCGGCTCTAAAAGCCGGCTATTTGACGTGAACGACGGGAGCCGGCTCCTGAAAGTGAGCCGTTTCTTTTTTCTTTTCGTTCGTTTCCTTTTTTTTTTTTTTTGTGGAAGCCGCACGTGATTGGTTAAGATGAATGGTAGCATATAATCGTCTACACTGAGCGGGAGGGGGAGGGTCCACGGACACACTGGCAGTGAGTAAACTAACACCAGAGAAGGAGGGGCTCCTGCAAAATGTGCTTGGAGACAGGAAAGAGCCAGAGGAAGTTGCGCGTTACATAGAGGCTACACGCGGAAATGGTGAGGAAAATGAGGGACGGAAAGCATAGCAAAGACTGGAAACATTTTAACCTTATACCTCCAAACATGTCCAACGAGAAACAAGCATACTTCAAAAGTGCCGGCATTTGCGGACTCACGAATACCGTAATACCACTACATGACTGTGAAGTGTAATTTCTGAGCTTTCAGGAACCGTTTGAATTTTTTCGATAGCACGAATGGTCGCGGAGTTACGGTAAAAAGCCAGCTGATCAAGTTCCTTTGACCAGGTGACTCTGCGGTGAGATGCTACTTCTTAATCAGCTGTTCGCGGCTTGTAAACCCGCGATTCAGCAGCGATCGCCTGGAGTTAAAGGATTAATCTGATAGAGTGTAGACTGCAAATTTAAAATTTAATATCGAGCAGGCTGCACAAACAACCTACATAGGTATACTGTATACGAATTGTTCATCCCTCAGTGTAATTAGAAGAACAAAACAGGGCAGGTCATCAGGCAGGAGAAACAGGATCAACTCCTCAAAGGCCCTTGTTTTTTCTGATTTCCAATCTTTTGTTTTATAAATTGTATTTGGAGCACTCTATTATATGTTGAGTATATAAAGAAACGTTTGATATAGGCCTAATGTATGTTTTTACATTAGTAATTCATTTTACACTTTTTTTTTTTAATTAAAATCTAAGGAGCCATTTGGGAGCTGAAAGAGCCGGCTCTCTGAAAAGAGCCAAAATTCCCATCACTAGTAAACAAGCTTTGCAAAGAGAAAACCAACGCCAACTTGTGGCCTGGCATGGGAACTACATCGTTTTCATCGTTTCACGTGTCATCCTGTAAACACAGATCGTTTCTGAAACGCTATCGTGTAAATGGAAGGCTACAACGGGGCCTACAGTAACTGTTAACATTGTTAACACCGTTCCTGTTGTATAAATAAGACAAAATGACCAGTATAACAATAATTTATATCATTTTGCTGCTGACCTGGATACAATATTGTTCTCTTCCTTTGCAGTCATAGGATATAGTGATCTAGAAGTTTAAAGTAAATGTAACTTTTAATGAATTATGATGCATTCAATTTTAAACAGTCTCTAATGGAGAACTAGGTTGCCACTCATTCAGCTGTTGGTTTTATGTTGAGAATTCTTGCTCAATGGGACTTCAGTGGACATACGGAGCAAGAACCTGTGACTTGATGCATAAGATCCTGTGAAATATCTAAAAGATCACTCTCTCTCAAGTTAAGAAAAACAGGCACATTTTCACCTTTCTGATCTGAAATTGTTCAAGAAGCATTAAATCTTCATTATAGTTTGCAAAAAAAAATTTTTTTTGCTTTTTTTTTTTTTACTGGAAAGAAGTTTTTTTTTTTTTTTTTAATGTTTTTTAATTACTGTAGAGTTTAAATCTTAAGGATCACTCATATTTGAGTAAAATTAGGATGGCAACCTGTGTGTGTGTGTGTGTGTGTGTGTTCAACTATTTAAAACATATAAAAGCTGGAAGGTGTCAGAAAATCACATACAGTAAAGAACTATGGAAAGATTTTAGGAACTCAAAGTAAAATAAAGATGTTTTTAAAAACATAACCAGAAAAAAGCACCATTTAGGTGAACTTGTGCATTTTCCAAATGTGTGGAAACATGTGCCTAAAAGCTTTGCACAGTATGTTTGTAATTGACTAAGTCAAAAAGTGAGAACATCAGTGCCTGCTTGTCAATAACCTCTTCTATGCTGCTGGGTCACTGATTCTCCTGGACCGGGAAACATTCCCCAGAGAACAGTGATCACACCTCAGTGGAGTGTTAACAACTCACCGCAATGTACTCATTTCAACATCATTTATGCTCATTTAGTTACAGTCCTACAGTGTCACACATGAGCTGACATAATGCAGGAGAGATAATGCAAATGAGATGGTCATCTGATCTCATTCATTTGCCACGATTTAATGTATTTTCAGGAGCACCTTGTGGAAACCTTGTGCGCTATTAGACATACTCACTGGTTCGTTGCACCAGCTTGAAATTAAGTGGCTTCAAAGGCACCTATAACATAAGAACATGCCAGTGGTTCACTTAGATGATCTTTGGATTACAAGCCTGGATCTCAAACAAACAGCATATGATGTGGGTTCATGCTTTAATTTCAAGAATTTTAACTGATTTGAAGACAGGATGCGTCACCACTGTGAACAGAGATTGAGCATTCAGAAACACTTTCATGATCTGTGTTTGAAATAAAATAGCACCTCATTGTCCCAGCTACAGCAGGGAGTATGATGGCTTCCTGGAAAATGCTGTCATTCGTTGTAGAGAATACAAGGGGGGCAGTGTTTCAGCAGGCCTGCTGTGACTGTTTGATATTCTGTTCAGCTGATTATCTAAATGGAGGCCTTGGAGTACAGTTTCATAAACACGTAACACCTCCAAAATGAAAATGAAGCTTTAAATGCACACACAGTTTTCTCTCAAAGATAGCAAAACATCTTTGATCCGGTGAAACAGTGTTTAAGAACCTCCAGTGCTTAGACAGTGTTTTAACTGAGGATACTGCTCTGCAATCAGGGCCAGCCCAGGCCTTGAAGGGGCCCTAGGCAAAATTTGATTTGGGCCCCCCCTCGTTTCACTTCATTGTCACATGAGCCTAATGCTGGAGGGTTGAAGTTGAATATTAATTTTTTTTGGATGCATTGCTGTTTCAGCCTCATGTACATAAGCCCATTGAAAAACAATGCGTTTCAGTAAGATGCACATTGTAAAACTATGCCCATGACACTGAGGAGGGTGGGACAAGTATCAGTGTGTGCCATAACCAATCTAAAGGCCTTTTTAGGAAATATCTGATTTAGGGTGTTTGACCTGCTTTTGGACATGTCTGACAGCCTGTTATCATCCAAAATATAGATATTTTTTTACATAACTCTGCAAATGCACCTAATTACAGACTAGCAAATAAGCCATTTGTAATATATAAATAATAATTATTCAGCATACAGCATTGTTGAGCATCAGTGGAATAATGAATACAAGTGGTCAGCAATTGGGCACAGTGTTACAAGAAGTGCCATAAATATGTTATTACACTGTTATACCACAAAATGTTGTGGCAGTACCCCAAGAGCACAAATGAGGTATAACAGTGAGGTCTACTAGTCTATCCATGTGACCTGACCACAGTGTGAAAACAACAAAATGCTGTCATGACAGAAACAGTGAGTAAACCAGTTGGATTAAACCACCACAGCTCACAAATGCACAGTTATGTCTGAACATGCATCCATGAATAAAGCTCATCTAGAATCTAGCATGTCCGTCCACTGGACCTTGTAAATATTGAACAACCCTGACATATAAGTGTCACAATTAGGCAGTGCAGCAGGCAGGATAAGGACGCAATCACAGGACTTAGGAGGCAAAGCAGAAAAACGTAGCTTTATTGCTGGTTGCACATCAGGTACAAGGAAACTAGGACAGCTCAGCTGGTGCTAATAATTAAACAACTAAGAATACACTGGGAAACTCGGAAACAACCACACTGGGACCATGTGACAAAGAACAGGAGGACACGGATGATATATACACATGAGGTAATCGGGGAGATAGGACACAACAGGGAGAACAACGAGCAAGACAAGGGAAGCAAAATGGAATACAACGATACAAAGGACTGCCAAAGTAAAACTGGAAGTAGACATGGAAAGAGAAATGCTGAATTCACACAACTCAGCATGCACACTGAGGGACTGCAACACCTACACTAGAGAAACAAGATCATAAAAGGTAATTAGACACAAGAGGAAGGAACACCAACGGAGGACTCAAACTACAGCACAAGAAACTG
Organism: Amphilophus citrinellus; assembly: GCA_013435755.1. NCBI lineage: Eukaryota > Metazoa > Chordata > Actinopteri > Cichliformes > Cichlidae > Amphilophus > Amphilophus citrinellus. The sequence goes on from CM024194.1 coordinate 28,862,148, forward strand.
AGACCAGGACTAAATACACTTAACAGGAGCATAAACCAGAAACAATAAAACACCAAACAGATCCAGGAACAGAGGAAGCCTGAGAACTGAAACACAGGATTAAATACAAAGTGAACAGCCAAGAACAGAATTCAGCTAAACTAAGAAGCCTGAGGATATAAAGCAAGAAACCAACCAGGAATTACCAGAAAAGGGCACAAAATTCAAAACTGCAAAAACACAATTAACTCAAACAGTAACCTTTAACAACAGAAAACTGAGTCCAAAAACTGGAAACACTGAGTTCTAAAATGTATATTAAATAGAAACATACTGAGGCTGGGGACACAGGCTGACAAGTTGTCGTTTTTTGTTTGTTTTTTTATAGAGATCTAGCTACAAGATCGAGGCACCAGTCTGAGTCTGCGTCAGCCAGCGATAGCTAACTACATAACCGTTTGGAATTGGTTAACAACAAAACTAATTACTCATGGAAACATACCTTTGTCCTCTTGCCATTTTTCTTCCTTTTATCTTCTTTTTACCTCCTCTCTGCCCCAGAGGGACAGGTCCTTTGTGACATTTCTGTTTTTTAGCTTCACACACAAATGACTGCAACTGATGCACCATCAGGTCACCTGGAGTGCTGTCAGTGTGCATGCCTACCTAAACTACCGTATGCACGCTGACATGAGGTCAGTCAGCAAGTAGCTTACTCATTAAATTAGTATTGTTACAATTGTACAATCCTGGGGTGTTCTTATATTTTTTCCTTTCATTTAGGACATTGGAATGTAAAACAAAATAAAAATAAATCACAAAAAATTTAGGTGAGCTTGGGGGCCCCCTGGTGGTCACGGGGGCCCCATGCAGCCGCATATGTCGCCTATGCCTCGGGCCGGCCCTGTCTGCAACCACTCACTGTTAGACCACTTCCACATTCTTCCGCCCCCTTCCCTCCCTGTGCACGCCACAAAATCTTTTCTGCTCTTCTTGTCATCTCTCCATCTGTTAACTCCTTTTCCATCTGTCTCCACTCTTCTGTGACCTGTGCATCCATCCATCCACCTCTCCAACATCCATACTCTCAATATCAATCCCGCCCTGCCTGTCTGCTGTCCTCTCATTTATCACAGTTCACCCTGAGGACTGCCACTTATTGATTTGTTGTTCTTCTTTGCATTCCTTTTCCTTCCTGCCAGCTTGGTGTTCTTCCATTCAGCACAGAGCTCCAAGTCCTCATAGCAGTATGAAATTTATTAACAAGGAAGTATTGACGCTGCTTATTCGTTTGCTATTAAGCTGTGAGCAAACAGGCTCAGTAGCTTCCTGCAAATTCTGGTGTCTTATTCAAGATTTTTTTTTCTAAAAAAAAAAGGGACAAAATGTGTGCTTTGTTTGGTATATGAAGCAAATTAAAAGGCCAGTTTGCCCAATTTAAAAATGAATCGTACTTACCTGAAGTGTTACTGCGAGGAAAGTTGAAATGGGTGTCTGATAAAGCTTGTTGTGACTTTTGTTTTCCAAGGAGATCAGCTTTAATATCCACGGTGAATGCTTTTATCAACTCTAGAACTTTGTCTGCTCTTTTAGACATTTTCTGTACCATCAAGGTAATCCAACACTCATTTTCTGTGCAATAACACATATAGAAACTGTTAATAACTATTCACAAGAGTGGAAATACAGTTAAGCAAAAAACAACAAAAAAGACTTAGTTATATTTAAAAAAAACTGACTGCTCTGCAATATTATACCTTCTAATAATGTCTCCTAAAGTGTTACTGGAATTACTCTTACAAAAATTAGAGCATGATAATACCCCAAACACAGTAAGGCTGCTAAAATCTATTAAATATATTAACCATCTCTAATTCAAAAACACTTTTTTTTTTTATTACATTGGGTTGTTGGGTGGTGCAACTGTCTCAATTTAGTGTGATGCAAAGCTTACAGATTATAATGCATCTATATGACACATAGAATTTAAAAGATCAGTTTACAAAGTTTTATAGTAATTTTAGAGTTGAAACTAACCAGATGGATGGACCTGCAGGTATATGAAAAAATACCAACCAAATTATTAAAAAAAAAATCCTGTTCACTCCAGCCTGAACCTGTCTACTCAGCACTCTATTGCAAAAGCCACAATTTCACAATTCAGTTTTATCAGTTTAGGCCCACCTGAACGTCACACTCACAGCCGCAGAGTGAAACCAAGTGCACGCATTTACACTGCATGAAAGGCTCGCAGAGGCTCCACATTGGAAAACATGTTTATTCGCTTTTTTACCAGTGCAGTCGAATGAAATGAGAAACAGAACAGAAACAGATACAAACAAACATGGAGCATCACTGCGTTACACAAGTCAAGGTCAGTAAAGTTCGTAACACCTCTGCAGCAAACAAAACTATTTTTGGACCAGTGAGAACCTGCGTGGCTTTACATGAGAGTCTGTGCACGCTCATTGTGTTCTCTGACAGGCAGAAGTCGAAGATTTTCTGGGAACAAAAGAAAAAAATTCTTGTGGCTTTCGTGTGGGCCAGTTGTTGGGACACACTGCCACCTGCTGGTTAGGAGGCAACTGTACAGCAGCAGGATCAGCAATACATTTTATTTAAATTTTAAAATTTCTAGCCTGAGCTCAGTAACATTAAAGACTAAATAAACTTCAAACCGTTGCACTTGAGCTAGCTAGCTAACAGCTAGTAAAGCCTTAGATCTTTTTTCCATCAGTTCTTCAATCTGGTGTGACATTGTTCAAACATATAAAATATTACAGCTGTCTTCAGTCAAATTTGCAATTTATCTGAATGAATCAGAAAAAATGCCCATATAAAAAGTCAAATAAAAAAGAATGGAGTATATCTACCTTACAGACTCGAAAGAAAGTTCTGAAACAAGTACTTCACATATCTGTGAATTTGTGCATGAGAGGAGCAATATCTACCATATGATGTAAATAACTGTCCAGTCAGTTCAGCAGATACGAGCACATGACCACTGTGTACAAGTCTGGTGTGGAGAATTACACAATTTGTTTTTTTTTGTGTGTGTGTCTGCCTGAGTGACATTCAGGACTCGTCTCCGTTAGCGCTGTCGCCATCGTCCTCTCCTTCCTCCTGCTCACCTTCCTCGTCGTCATCCTCCTCTCTCCCTCTGCTTTTCAACTGCATAGAGGGACGCAGACAGAAGAAGTAACCGCAACTATTTTTTTTTTATTTAGCAACAACTGATTCATCAGTATTTTGAAGAATGATGGTTACAGCCTGTCATGTCTATATCAAAAGATAAAACAAAGCCTGTACTGATGGAAATCGGTATTTGATGAATGGATCAAACAAATCCAACCCCAATTCCAAAAAAGTTCCAACACTGATTTTCAGTCTGGTCAATGCGCAGAGATTTCTCCAGATACTCTGAATCTTTTGATATTATGTACCACAGATGATGCAGACATATGTACAGTTTGTGTATATTGCTTAAAAGCTGCTGATGTCCTCACTTTTACCTCTACTCACCTCATCTTCATCCTCCAGCAGGTCTCCCTCCTCCTCTGAGTCATTCAGCTCCTGGCTCTCTTTGTCCCTCTTCAGGCTGTCTTCCTTCTTGCTTGAGGTAGATGAGTGGAGGGGGGACACTTCACCTGGCTCAGGTTTGGAGCTTTTCATCTCTGAGTAGATGATGGAAAAAAAAAATGAAACAAAGATGATCGGAAACAGATGAACAGGTGCAATCGAGAAGCGCACGCACACACACACACACACACACACACACACACACACACACACACACGCGCACACACACACACACACACACACACACACACACACACACACACACACACACACACACACACACACACAAAATCCACTAAATCCCCCAAATAAAAACCTGTAACTTCTGTTGCTGCCAGTCAGCTTGATACCTGGAAGGTTTATATAACAGATGGAGCTGGGTGGATGAAATGTATATATTTAACATTTGCATAAGCACCGTCATGACTCACCTCTGTGCAGCATGAGTCACAGAAAATATATTTGTGAAAACAAAATAAAAGATATCTCCTGTTAAACATTTGGCATGGGAAGCAGTGGACTTTGCTTCTGTTGGTATTGGGTTTTCCAAACTGACAAGTAAATAAACACATATGTAAACATGTACTGACTGTAGATGTATTCTTGGTCTCACATTAGAGGTTTTTAAGCTGTTGAAATTCTGAATGTGTTAAACAGATGCCTAGCTAACCAAAAAAAAAAAAAAAAAGCTATCAGATATAATTTCAGTGGGACCCACCTGACTTCTTGCTGTGGTCCTTCTCCATGCGCTCTAAGCTCTCCAGCAGGTAGTCCACCTTGTGTTTGATCTGTGTAAGCTCTCTTTTTATGGTCTGTAGATCATCTGTCTTCACTGTAGGAGAAGCGGGGGATAATCCAGCTGGGATTAACTTTGGAAGCCAACAGTGAAGACAGCTTGAATAACTCTGAAAGGAGCCTACTTGTACGAGAAGTTCTCTGGCTGCTCTTGGAGGAGGAAGAGAAGCTGGTCTTGGTTCGTCGGCTCCCTCCGCTGCTCAGGCTGACCCTGGGACGTTTGGAGGGGATGACAGCGCGGGACAATGGTGGAGGGGGAGGAGGAGGAGGCACCCGGGACTGGTAGGAGTACATTCTGAGACGGACAGCGTCAGAGTGAATACCAGCTAAAAATCTGAAGCCCTCAGTTGTGCAATAGTAAATAAAATGTAATAATAATAATATTATTAAAGGCTATTCATTTATATTTTCTTACTCTGAGTTATTAGAACTACAGCCATAATTTAAATGGAACATCACTATGAATCAAAATCAAGTATTTCTGTCCACAAAGGCCACAAAGTCAAATGCAGTCAATCCTCCATCAGCTAATGGCTCAGCCGCTGCCCTTTTACACATCATATAAGCAAATCTGATTGAAGACTGCCTAACCGCCATGCCTCTGCAGCTCCAGCTCATCTTTTCTGTGTTAATCCCGCCCTGGTCTTTGCTGGGGTCATGCTGCAGCAATTTTTGTCAATGTTACAAACCAAAAAAAGGTGTTGTCCCCAAGTCTGGATAATAAGGTGCTGGGCAACAGGCAGTGCGATCACAATTAGACTGATAAATTATGATCAAATATGTCTAAAGAATAAACAGCTTACCTGTCATAGTAATCTCTTTGAAAGTCATAGTCCAAATCAAAAGATGAACTGTGGAGAGAGTGGGGATAGAATAGAAAGATTAACCGGCCAAATCTGCTAAAACTACTACACTGTTATTGTGACCAAAAGCAGCACGCACACACCTGTACATGTCTCCTGCAGATCGCTTCACTGTCTTTGATCTATGAGGCTTTGGCTCACCTGCCAGATTGATGTCTGTGGGAGGAGAAACACTGAGTTAAGGTGGGATGGAAATGCAGGAAAGACACGCTGTGGACAGAATGTGTGAAATACCATCAAACACATTTCACCACTTCTTCCCCTCCATCTGCTACATTAAATTTGTCAGACTGCCGCTCGGTTTTACCTCTACCAGACGGTATTTGCAAATAACTCCTCACATTTATTTTGATTTGCCTGCAGAACAGAGAGTTCACTCTGGCCTTGCTCAGAACTGATCTGAACTGGCTGTTTCTCTTTCTTTACTTTCATGTGGGATGCTGCTGTTTAAATATGCCTGATTTTTAACACTAGAGGGCAGCAGCATGCATTTGAATGATGAAAGAGGAAGATCAGCCCAGGTTTTGATCTGAAGGCGGGCAAAACCCTGCACATTGTAACGATACAACTCAGCACGGTGTGAATGAAAACATATTCACAGGTGATAGATTCTAGTAGAGAAATAGAATATTGGAAAATATACTTGATTTGCTTTCCTGCAAAGTTACATGTAAAAACTGATTTTACTTTCAACATAGTGAATGTAAATCTGCTGCCACCATCTTACCGTAACATATAGTCTTGATACACCGAGCTCAGTGGTTACAAAATATACCTACTAACCCTTCCAATAATCTTTAGTGAAGTGAACTTCTTAACTTGTTGTTTTACAGTTTTACTGACATGCATAGACAGGGCGGACAGTGAAGATAGTGTCTGCATGTATAGGTGTCTACATGCTACTTACTGTGAGTTACCAAATCAATAATAAAGGCTAATGTTTACCCCCAGTTTACATGTTATACTTTGTTTATCCGACCCCAGTCGGTCAGAGTTGGAAACTGGATGTCAAGCATCAGATCTGTGAGCACAGGAAGTTTGCACATGACACTGCAGTCATTGAGATGATCACTGACGAGGAAGAGACAGCATATAGAAGAAAATTGCAAGACTGGCGGCCTTGTGTCAAGAAAATAATCTTTCCAAAATTGCAGATAAGACCAAGGAGATTATTAATTATTGATCCGAGGAAGAGGACGCAGCGGCATGCTCCAATACACATCGGTGTGACACAGATAGAGAGGGTGAAAACCTTTAAATTCCTTGGGACACGTATCAATGAGGATCTCACCTGGTCTCACAACATCCAGCAACTTCTCAAGAAATCACACCAAAGACCATCCTTCCTAAGACTACTGAGGAAATGTGGCATGTCGACCTAAATGCTCAGCAACTTCTACAGATGCTGAGAGCATCATCACTACTTCGATTACAGTTTGGTACGGAAGCTGCACTGTTCCGGACAGGAAGGCTCTCCAGTATATAATAAAAAAAAATTTTTTTAATTGCTGGAGCAGCCTTCTCATCACTACAGGACATTTACACCAGTAGGGCCCACACCATCATTAAGGATAATACGCAAATCAATGACTGTCAAACAGCTTCACAGGCCATCACACAGCCCCTCTCCCACCCCATCATCACTGTTGACTGATACTATAATTATTATTGTCTGCTATTACTCATTTCTACAGATTTGCCTGCAAAATCTCAAAGTGTTATCTACTTCCTTGAGCGAGACAATAAAAACAATACTGACCCTGGCCTATTCAAGATTACAAGATGACCTTTGCCAAATCTCACCCAAAAGAAAACCCTCTAAATGATAACTGTGATTGTTTTTGATTTTTATACAAAACACGTTTTCAAAAATGGAGTTCAGTACTGATTTTATGCCTAGACCCTCTCATTTTTCCACTCCATCTCACCTAGCACCTGTCCGACGATCATGCGGCCGTCCTCCCCGGCTACGGCGGCCCTGGCATTCCTCTCATTGGAGTACTGGACGAAGGCGTATCCCTTGTGGACAGAGCAGCCAACGATCTTGCCGTACTTGGAGAAGATCGCCTCCACGTCGGCCTTGGTGACCAGCAGGGTGTTGAGGTTGCCGATGAAGACGCGGGAGTTGAGGGAGTGGGGGTCGGTCTTGTTGGTCACGTTGCTGCTGGCCATCAGGCTGGAAGTGGAGGACGACGACCAACTGGCAGGGAGGCAGAAAGGAAAGGGTGAGCTCAGGAGGTAATGGGTGAAGAAAAGAAGATCAGAGACAGTATGTGGGGGTTAGCAGTGTTTAGGGAAACAAAAGGTTGTGATATGCATTTGTCTTACACTAAACTTTGAAGATATTCTTTGCCCAAAGGTCAATGTGAGTGTTGAACCTTCAAGTTCTTTAATACTGTGGCTTTAATCACACTGCCTTTGAGACTGCCTCCAAAATGGGCTTAATTTAGTTTTATCTTTTGATCCATTAGGTTATGAAATATCAGAAGATGAGAACCTGACTTGTAAACTAATACAACAAGCGGCACTTCCAACTAATTCACGGCATTTTGAATGTGACGAACTCCACATGGTTCATCATTATAAGACAGGTGTTAATTTGCTGTAATCAAGTAATCAGTTCATTTGTCTAATTTCATATTTTTGTCATTATAATCATAAGAAAATGACATTGCAATTACTGATCCGCATAAGAAAATTCGAGTTGTGCCTCCTTCTTTCTTTTACTGTGCAGGTGAATTCAGCAAAGAGGGCTAATTTATTTACACTACTTACACACTAACTGCAAGTTTGCACTATCAAGAGCATCTAAAAATAGGTACCATACAGCAGAATAGACAGTGTGATTGGGTCATGAAGCACCAACACTCACTCCATTGTGTCTGTACTCGGGTCGGTGGAGGTCTGCCTGCCTGTCTGTTGGAGAGAAGAGGGTCGTCGAGAAACTATGAGACATGGAGTCAGTGACTGTGTGGAGATATCTGCTACACCTCCAAAAGAGTTTTTTTTTTACCTCCCATTTGGCCAAAAACGTGCTTAAAAAGGAAGGAGGGGCTGGTCAGGAGGTGATAAAAATGTTTTTCCAAAATAAGGTGGCCACAAAAACAAGCCAAAAAAATAAAAAAATAAAAAATCCTGTGGGATAAATGGTTGTTATGACAAAAACAAATATATTGACTCGTAATGGTGAAGAAACTAAAACGGTTTTCTTTGCATAACAGCACTTGGACAAAGCTTATAAAATTTGTGGTGATTATATAACTTGGGATTGTTTCATAAACATGCAGTTGGTATACTTGCACACCAGTGAGCTCATATCACGTGTAATTCACGAGCCTGCAGGTACAATATCCTTTTCAGGTTGATCCCTTTGGGCTTCTTTCACTTTATGCCAGTATAAATCTACCATGTTGGCAGCCACATGCCAGATTCTCCTCTGAAGGCTTGATTCACATGAAAGTTTGCATCAGTTTTTCTTTCACTTACATCAGCGCATTTTGGAATCTTCTCATTTTTTCACGAGTCTTGAAATGTTTCCGTTTGTTTCTCCACATTAATGCACAGCGTTTGATGTGAACTGACGTGTACAATTGGCAGAGACGAGCCAGTTTTAATTAGTACAGACGGGCTGCGTTGTGGCTGAACTGCCGTCTCATCGGTGGCCAACATTGCAAAGTTATGTAACACTGCAGGAGGGGAAAAAAGTCTCAAAGTATCAAAGTGACGGCACGGGGAAGGGTCATTCTCTAAGGTGTCCTCCTTATTCTGGTCACAGTTCTGCAGTAAACTTTAAACCCCTGAAAAATATCTTCTTTACTCAATTCCCTCTCAGTCCTGAGAGCCATCCATCTCATTACCCACCACTTCAGCCACTGCAACGTCACATCTCGGCTGCCAAAACAACTGCAGCCCAGCAGCCTCTCCCCTTTCTGGCCAGTGGCTTCTAGCAGCGGATTGCACAGTTTGTAGCAGGCTGGCTGGCCACAGCTTAAAGCTGTGCTCTCCTCTGCATGATTTTGGCCAGGGTGCATTATTGTTTGGCAGGCTGACAGGATGTCTACAACACGAAGTGTGTTCAAGAGGTGCAGGAGACAACTGCAGGCTCTTTTGCTTATGTTTCTAAATCTTTATGGAGGGCTTCAGGCAAGAATATCGAGCTTTGAATGGCTGATGCTAAACGCAACCAATCAAGTAATACACACCAGATGAACAAAGTAACATTAAAACCTTGCATATTATAGGCATGTGGCTGGAGATTTTTTGTTTAGACCGAAGCAGGTGCTCAGTCATTGTGGAGCAAATATCCTGTCATGTCTTTTAGGTACTGATGATCTACTTGTAAACACCAGTTCTGTTCGGCCAGTACAATTTTCATGTCTTTGGCACAATTTGAGGACTTTGTTTATCCATGTAATGTTATTTGCAGCCATTTGTGTGCACTTCCTTTAAACAGTATTTATTGCAGGCCTATTAAATTGCCTGTTATACTCAATTGCATGATTGCATGTGGTCTCCTTGTAATTTGACTCTAAATTCAACACATGGGGGCTCATTATTTGGGAATAACTGCTCACTTAAGTCCCTTATTAATGGTTCAACACACCTCTCTGGAACTTTTGCTATCCATTGCCTCATCTGGGCCTCATTCTAGAAGGATTCCACATACAAAGCTTGTGTTTCATGTAAATCTTCAGCTCCCCTCTGGCTGGTAATACTGTGGGCTCATTACTGCATGTCTGCTGTGTGAGTGAGCGAGTGTTGGTTTTGTGTTTGTGCTTCAACTGTGGCAGACACTGCAGCCCTCAGGACTCATGCTTGAAGACAGACAAGACAAAATGACAGGAGCAGTTTTGTTTTGTGTGTAGTTTGCGTGTGAGTCTGTTTTTCTTTTTTTTAATACACATTCAGGGAGGAAAAAATGAAGAGAAAGTGTCAATATGGTCATCACCTCAGCTTTTTTGATTTGTTTTTTCCAAATCAGCTCAGATGATGATGGAGATGAAAAAGCAAATGGAACTCGTTACAAAATATCTGAATCTGATTCTTTAAAAAAAAAAAAAAAAAAAAAAAAAAAAAAAAAAACACAAAAGGGCAGAAAAAAAAAAAAACAGCATTTAGTGATTACTAAATTAGTCACTCATTAATGTTATTTCACTGGCATGCTGCCTTAAAGGATAAAAGCCATTTTAGAGACTGATAATTGCCTCTTAAAGAGCAGGCAACTTTGTGTTTACATGAGTAATGGAGCAGATTTTAACTCAGCAATTAACATGCACACTCACAAAAAAAACCAAACATAAAAAAAAACCAGAAAAAATGCACTGCAAAGAAAGAAAAACAGTCCTTTTTTGTCTCTGTCGGTGCCTCTTCTCCATCTAAGGACTGTATGTGGGAAGATTTGAAGAGGTGTTATCCAGCAATTAGCTACAGTACAAACTGGGCCTCTCATAATCAACAACATGATGTATCTGATTATCATGAACTGTGAGGCTCATTTATGAGGCCATGAGTGCCAAACAGTTTGAAAATTAAGTGGTTGACTACACTCTAGTTTCAAAAAGGGGGAGAGAATAGACTATTGTCAAAAAGTGGTGAAAGTGGAGAAGACATATTAAAAAAAATATATATATATGCAAAAGTTGAGGTGAAAAACAAAACAAAAAAAAAGGGTGTAGACCAACTTACGATTTGTCGTTGCTGAAAAAAGTGGCTTCAAAAACTAAACAGGGGGAAACAAAAAAAGGAAGAAATTAGAAAAGAAGCTCCTCAAAGTGCTCCAATGCTGTTACAACAGGCAGGGGAAACTGTGCGGGAAAAATATGAACATTACAAGAGATTTTCCACATTCTAACTCCCATCCCACCCTCATAGTGGTCTCTACGAAATCACTGCTGAGGCTAAGATTTAATTTTTTTTTTTTTCTTACTTTAAAATTATACCTTTAAAAGTAAATCGTCACTGAACATTTATCTTTACTATAAAAAAAACAGATGAATTCTACACCACACTGTAGTGACAAGTGCTTCCCAGAATTTATTTTAGAAATATAATACTAAGTAATTAGACATTTGAAACCCCACGAGGGAACAAAAACAAAAATCAAGGGCTTAAAATCACAACCACAATAACATGGCTCATGTATGTTTAATAAAATACACTATGTGGACCAAAGAACTGGGCCACAACTCTTACTGCCCATTTATGCTCGTCATTCTTGTCCTCAAGAATGGCACCAGATGATGTCACATCAGCTGGTCATGCACCTCACGATTTTTGTAACGTTGCATGGGTGCTACTACTGCTGCAGCTGGGTTGAAGTCACAAGTTTGTGATTGGCTCGGTTTTTTCTGCCATTTTAATGATATATCAGTACAGAAGCTCAGAGATTCACAGATTATACAGCGGGAGATGCTGCAAAAAGATTAAACTTTCAATGAAAAACTTCTGGATGACTTCTCCTACACCAGCAGTATATTGGAGGTTTTGTCTATTTTGTGTGTATATATATATATATATATATATATATATATATATATATATATATATATATATATATATATATATATATATATATATATATATATATATATATATCTGCACTGTTTACATGCGACACAGCCAATGAGGTGAGTGTAAATAGGCCGTAAATCTTTGAATTCAGGTGTTTTCAGTCCCAGTGTCACAGGTTTATAAAATTGTGCACAAACATTTGTGAAAGAATGGGTCATTCTAAAGAGCTCACTGGATGCCACTGCTGCAGCGGGTCAGGTCATGAAGTTTCTTTCCTCTTAGATATTCCATGACCTGTAAGTAGTGTCATTGAAAGATCAGGAACTGCAGCAACTCAGCCATGAAGTGGAGCTTCCTGACATGGTTTTCCATGACTAATACCCCATTTACATAACATTTTCAGATGAAAACAGTAAAGTTTTGATGCGTTTCAGCCTCCCAATTACACCAAAATTAGCTTGAAAACGATACTTTTTGAAAACGGGTTCCAGGGTGGAGCGTTTTTGAAAAGCTCCCGTCTCCATTTCCATGTAAACGGGTGAAAACACTACTTTTTGAAAACGGGGGGTACTGGCACATGCACAGTATAGTAGCGGCTCTTATATCTACACTGCTAACTTGAAGCCTGGCAATGGGAACTACAGCATTTTCAATGTCTTGCGTTTCTGTGTAAACGAAGATCATTTTTGAAACGTATCCATCTGAACGTGCTACTTTTCGAAAACGAAAACGGCAAAACGACACCATTTTTACTGAAAACGTTCTCGTGTAAACAGGGCTGTAGAGGCTCCTGTAAGTGTTGCCTGTTGGCTTTTGTCCATAAAGTGTAGCTACAATTAATTACTTAATTGATATTCAATTCTTAACAGCTCTAGACAGCATTTCTAAACCAGTGTTACTCAAAAGAGGTAATTTGAGGACTGTGAGAGGTACTGTTTTTCTTTTAAAATTCAGGTGTTTTCCTAAATGTAATAATACTTCACTTTAAAAAATAATTACACAACAGTATTTAATGTTTAATATTCACTGTTGGAAGCATTTGACTGATTTTTTTCTTCTTTTTTTGTTATTGAGTGAAAAACCACTGGGTTAAACAACAGCTTTTATAGCACCAGTGGTTCACTGCAGGAGAAATCATGCTGCAGTCGCCTTTTCCAGCATCACTAAGAGTTCAACGGGACTAGAAATGGTCATGTAAAATAAAAGGGAACAAACACCGACTTAAAAAAAAAAAAAAATCTGTATTTCTTCACTGACTTCTACCATTTATCACTAAAACACTTTTCTTATCTGAACTTCTATATTAGTGCAAACTGACGTGTAACAGCAGACTGTGTTGTGTGCTTCACAATGCACATGGAAAAGGAAATCACTGGTTTGGGAAAACTGCTGGCTTCCCTTTTTCAGCCCCCTGCATTCCCTCTATATAGAGGGTCAGACTACATGTTCAGCTGCAGAACAACACCCCTGCTCAAGGCCACTTGCAGAGGACACACCTGGGGACAGGGGAGGTGGGGTACAGGAAGAGAGTAGGGTGTCTAGCTCATATGAGGGCTTACTTCAGTCTTTCTTACATTTCCACTGTGAAATGTTGCACAATTGACTGAGTTTGTGCTTAATACTATGCAAATGTTAGTTCATAAGGCTTTAAACCCAATGAAGGTAGGGAAAAAACTAAAACATGAGTCTACGCCTGGTAACATCTCATTGCAGGCCCCTATGCAGAGGCCCACTCAGTCACCTCGGGTTTATGCAGCTGCACAGCTACTGAGTGAGTATGGCTTTCTCACTTTGCAAAAAAATGGCGAAAAAAATAAAATATCAAAATTACCAAACGCAAAATTCAGTGGCGCCAACGCTACAGACATCCCCCGGCCATGACTGTACAATACATGAAAGCATCGTTGCTTTCATGTTCCTTCAAAAACGCCCCCGCTTCTCACTGAGGAAAAACAACACTCCTGAGAGCTCTGCTGCGGGAAACACACCGCCTCAGCACTGCCAAAATCACAAAGGAAATGGAAAAATACGGCGCTAGGACTCATCGTAAACGACTGCAAATCAAGTTTCAAGTGGAGGCAAAACATAGGACGAGAATAAAAAGCAAAATATAAAAACATGTTCCCAGATGAACGGCGACACGTCTCTCTCTTTTTTTTTTTTTTTTGGCAAAACTGTCCAGAAAATCCCGGAACGATCTTCCATATTTATTTATTTTTTTTCCTCCATGAAAACGATACCATACTCAGATAAACGATAAAGCTCACACAGCAAACTCGAGGCTTTAAAATGTCTTATTTGAAAAATATAAACAAAAAAAAGAAATATATATATATATATAAATATTGCCATGGAAGCTACTTAAAACTAGTTTCTGCGCAGTTTATACTGCCATGACAAAATGTACGCCACTACAGCCAACACAGTCTCACGAATACCACCCAGGAAAAAATGCATTAAAAATAAAAACAAAAAGTCCCAAAGACGGTTCAAAGTCAGGACAAAAACAAAAACAAAAAAAGGTAAAAAGGTAAAAAAAAAAAAAAAAAAAAATCTCTCATGTAAAAATACTCACCAGGAGTTTAACACTAAAAATGAGAACAATTCAACGCTCTTTCTACTTGAACGGGTAAAGATCCGCTTACAGGTCTGCGGGCTCAATGTATCACCTTGAAACCAGTGGACACGAAATGGCGTCGACTCGTACTGGCGACGGGAAAGGTCACGCCCGGTTGTTGAATCCCAGTTTCTGATTGGATAGCTTAAGCCCCGTGTCTGGATGAGCTCTTCGCTGATTGGTGTCTCGCTCTTCCCAGCGCCGCTCGTTGATGACGACATTCGTGTATGTTAATCAAGTGGCTGCGCGACGCTCACGCGCTTTGCTACTTGTAGCTCTGAAACCTTAATGACGGTGCTTTGTTTTATCCCGAAACTGAGGCACGCTTTTAGTCTGTAACTGCATCACGGGTTAAGTCCTAAACACAGACACAACCGCCAGTCTTTATCTCGGGGCTTTATTTGATCAGCGTGCTTATATTAATGCCTGTTTTCTCTCATTATGATGCATGCCCAAAATAGATTTGACATTTCATTGTTCACGTTGTTTATTTGACACAGAAATAAAGACGTTTTTAAATGTATTTGATCAAAAACAATATTTTACAGATGAGTCATGATTAATAGGGAATGGCATGTGAAATCAACACACACGTCAATTTCTTACTTGTATAATGCTCCAAAAATATAGCCACAATGTAACAACAAGGTCATAAATAACCACCAGAGCCCGAATGGCTTTTGAATATCTGCGTCAGCAGGGTCACCACTTCAGTTTCCGAGAAAATGCATCTGTGAGGTAAACAAAAAGGGATTCGTTATGGTACTTTTGAAAAAGTAGAAGAGGACAAGAACAGCTAATTGAGATTGTCTTTCGGAGTGAGTGTATCATATAAAGTACCTTGGAGGTCGGCCATCCTCCTCCGGTTTCGAGGCAAAGTGACATCCAATCGTGACATGGACTCAGGTGTTCGCAGCACCTCCTCCAGTCTACACTGTTCATCATTTTCCTGCAGGATAAAGAAAGGTTTAATAAAATGTGAGTAATAGTTTCCTCCTTCCTCCATTTGCTACAGAGTCTTTCTGCATAAATGCATCTAATGTAACAACCTGTGATGGAGTTTGTTGATTTTTTCTTCTTCCTACAGGAGTGTTAGGACCTGAGCTTTCGGCTGCACTTTTCTGTCGTTCTCGCTCTCTCTGCATCAGGATGGCCTGTCGCATGGTCCTGTACTCCAGTGAAAAGTTACTGATGGTTTTGCAGAAGTCTTCCGGTTTGGTGTCCCTCACCATGGCTCGGGAGTAGCCAAGAAAAAGGAGAAAAGAGTGGAACCTGGGAAAAAAAAATAACAGGGTAAGCTGTACTCCTTAACAAAACGTGTTGATTAAGGAGGCAGTCACATTGACCTAGAGGCTGATTGGTGACTGTTTGCTGGAGATTGCTTTGGTTAGCAGGCTGCTAAAAAAGTAGTTTGCATGGAATTTTGCATGGATGACATGGTAGTGAAACTTGAGAAAATGCAACCCAAATCAGAAACAGAGAACATTCACCTTTAAAGTAAAAGTCACCGGTTACGGCTCCAACCAAGGTATTTCAAAAGGTGCAACTTTTACTTTGAAGGTGAATAGTCTCCCATTTCCATTTGCTCTTTTCACAGTTTCACCACCACTTGGCACGAATAGTGGGGAGTGTTTGCATGTCGGCATCTTCCATCCATGCAAACTATGACTGTGGCAAGCCGCAAGCAACCAAAGCAATCACAAGGAGATTTTTTTGTGTGCCAACCTCTTTGTGACCGATTTGTGCACATGTTGGGTCACTAGGGGTCACCAACAGTCCTTGTGGCTGTGTGACTGAGGTCTAAGATGGAAAAAGTTTGGTCTCTTAACCCAGATAATTATTAGTCGTTTTGTGTTACACAGAGTACCTGTTGATAACCCTACGATGGACGGCTCTTAGGACTTTCAGCCTTTCCTCACACTCTTTCAGAATCTTCGGAAGCCTGTGACGGAGCGAACCCTCCGGGGCCAGGGCCTCATCACCTACCCCTCTTGTCTTTTCCCCCTTTCCTCCTTTTTTCTTTTCGTCAGCTTTATTCAGCAGCTTCACCTGCTCCCATGATGCTTTGCACAGGCTCTCTAGCTGGGTAAAGTTGGACTGGACTTGGGAGTAGTCGAACTGTAAAGATAAGGGAAGGGATTTTTTTTGCAATTCACTGTGGGCTGGTTTGCCTGACTCCATGACTGATGGTCAAATTGAATCAGATGTGCAGGACAAAGGACAAAGGTAAACCCACAGATGCAGCTACACACCTTTCCAGCTTTAGTAACAGCAATGATGTCTGAGTAGAGGTCAGAGGATTCTGGATAGAGCTGTAGCAGTAACACGCAGACGTGGTGCAGCAGGGGCTGGCGAGTGTGTGTGTCCCTGACCTGAGACAGCTTGCCCAGGTAACTCAGCTCAAAACCACGGGCCTTGGGATAATAAAATGCATTGTAAGAAATAAAGGAAAGATGGATAAAATCAACTTTATATTACAATGCACTCACCTTACATCCGTTGAGAAAGTTACCGATTGCTAGCACTGTCGCCAATATACACCTGAAGGTCTGGCTGGCTGCCAGTTGTTCCATGGCCAACTTCAGATGGAAGAGAGGCTCAGCAATTTCCTTTTTAAGAGGAGAACACATTTAGAGGGCATTTTGGTTCATATGCAATAGCTGAGCCATCAGCTCTGTTTTTACTATAGGCTGGTGACATCTATGTCAGGAGAAGTCGTGACAGCATAACCTGTGTATTAGTTTGTATAGGTGTAGTGCCCTAAAACTCCATCCATCCATCCATCCACTTCCACTTTTCCCTTTCAGGGTTGCAAGATATTACTTCTAGCTCTCCACAAATTATGCTTTAGTCAGGAGAGCCTCTTCCTGTTGAAGTTTATCATATTGGTTACATTTTAAGCACTATTTTCTGACATGTGGTGTACAGCTGAAGTGTATCATGTTGCTGGATGAATAGCAGCAAGTAAAAAAAAAAAATCCACATAAGGTGAGTGGCGGTGTGCCACCAGAAAAGCACAGGAACTTGTTTTTTACTGCTCCTTATTCAATGATTTGTTAGATTTAGGCAACTTTGAGGCAAACTTATTCCATCTACAACAAGCTTCTGTCATTTCCTTGGTCATTATTGAGTACCATAGACTTACTGAAGTCTATCGGTCTACCCTAAATGTTTAATTAAGTGCTAAAGGAGTATACTGTACAGTGCATTAACCCTTTAACATTCCTGGGGTTCATTTTCACATGTATTTGGGCCCGTATAAGGGCCCTAGGATTGTTAAAGGGTTTAAAGCGTGATGACAAGGGGCCTCGACTAAGTTTCAGAATATGATGAACAGTGAGTGGGAAAGACTGAATTTTTATTTACCCTCTCTAAGGTGTCATAGTCCAGAGCAAAGGCCCAAAGCTGAAGCCTGGAGCTCAGGTGGGGTATTTCCCCCAAGGTGAGGAGGCAAAGCTCAGCCGGGGCCAGAGGGCAGTTAGGGTTCTGGGCTTTGGCCTCTTTGATCAGGCAGAGTTCCTCTTCAGTCGGGATCAGTGCTTGAAGACGCTGTTTTGGAATGAACGGGGCACAAATGATCTCAAATCTATTTCCTCTATTCTGCAATCCTTTCATTTTATACTAATATTGCTGGGTATGGCAGTATGCTGCTTATCTAAAAAAAAAAAAAAGCAACTTTGAGTGATTAGGAAAATGCTAAAGCTTGAAATCTGGGCGACTGGCCCTTTACTGTACCTGAATGTCCTCTCGTTCCAGCACACAGCTGTCCATGCTGTAGATAGCAGGGGGGAGGAGGCGAGGAGGGGGCAGGCTGCTCAAGGCAATAGTTATGATGTTACTCCGCTTCATTCCCAACACTGAGACCGATGGCTGCTTCTGTGTTGAGGGGGGGGAAAAGAGTTATGAGGCATTTTAATCAAAACAATACACAGCAATTTGTAACTATTTGAAAATCAGAATCACATGGATGAATGTATAAATAGATTTCTCTGTCATCACTCTCACCTGCCGCCCAGAAACGATGTTCAAACTGCTGCCATTGCTTTTAGACTTAAACAAGTACTCCAGTCGGTTTTTATCCAAATTCACTGGCTCGAGCCTGGCCCAAATGGTCTGAGTTCCAAAGCGTGTCATCCTGGGAAGCGGGGCCAGATTCTGCAGCTCCCTCCAATGAATCTTCAAGGTGCGACACTTAACGGTCCCATCTTTAGGGGAAGTTGAGGACAAAGGTGAGGCGAAAGAAGGAGGAGGAGGAGGTGGGGGAGGAAGAGGAGGGGGTGCTGGAGGTGCTTGAAAACATGTTGATGATTTGATGTCTGTAAGGGTTCCCTCATCCTCTGTACTGTCTTCCTCGTCCCAGAGGTCGGAAAAATCCAAGGTGTTCAGGCAGAGACGTGCAGCTGGTGTTAGGAATGAACTCCAGGATTGGTCAAAATCCCAGGTCAGCTCTTTGGATTGTTCCGACTCCTTCATTGATCCTTCAAAGTTGTATGTAACTCAAAAAGTAGGAATCCAGTAGCATTACCTTCACAAATTGGGTTATACTTTCTTTTTTGTGCTTAACAAAAAGGTAGCCCAAAGAGAAAACTTCTTCATATTAGGAAAAAAAGTGTCTTCCAGACGTCTTGTTGTTAAGTCCTAATGTTCCAGCAAACTTTGATTCCTTCCTGGTCTTCTCACTGTGCAGTCAGCAACCACCTCACAAACTCTGTGTATCCATCTGAATGTCTGTGGATGCTCTGCCTCACTTGTCCACCACAGAAGTGCATAACTCACACACCCAAGTCACAATTTTTCAACCACCTCAGGGTGTTCTCGCTGCACCGTAACCTGCAATTGCCTCAGGGTGTAGCGTTTGTCCCTCAAATCTAAAATGACGAGCCTGGTTTGATCCAGAAGTCCACCGGTGTCCCTCCTGTGTGCCAGAAGCTTGCAGCCTCACACAAAGAGAAAATTCTTACAAGCTTTGACAGGTTGTGTTTAGTGCTGTATCCAAATCTGATGAGAAAATCCAAAGAATGCCTGTCTGAATATCCAAATGATGTGCCTCCGAAGCTGTCCCTCGACATTCATCTTCCTCTGTTCTGTAAGTGACAGCGAGAAAGCTTTCATGAGGGAGTGAGAGAGGTTCATTGGTCCATTGGTGTATCAATTTTGGTTTATTTTGAGTTGCACCCTTTCCCTTCATTTCCTTATCGAGCCTGCATCTCCTGTTTGTATTTCTACTTGTGTATACAGAACCTCTCTATCTGCCTCTGAAGATCTGTTATTTCCCCTCCTCTTTTGCCTCCCCTTCCCCCCAATGAGCCCATAAAAGAGTACAACTGAACAAATGTTGCCCTGCTTTCATTCTACAAGCAACTTTGTGGATGACATATCAGCATACAGTAACTGCAGTCACTAGGTCAAGGCACACAGTGAAGCTTTAGTGCACAGTGCATGCTTTGTAAATCTTATGCATAACCCTTGTGCTAAAAAGGAGAATGTTCATGGATACAACAGCATCTTAAAAAGAAAAATACATCTGTAATAATAATTTTAAAAAATCCCAAAGAAGCAAGAAAAACAGGACAGCACACAACCACAAAAATGCTGCAGTGTTATTGCAAGTTCTAATCATAAATATTGTGACAATAGCTCTGAATCTTGAATTTTGTTTTAAAACACAGCATACAGTTGTGTTCTAAGGAGTCGTTTGCATGGTTGACGTGCAGCTCTAATGTGGATCCCTTCCTCAGCCATTAAGTCTCTCGTAATTACATTTTATCTTTTTCAGTGGACCTGCTGTCTGCAGGCAGCAGTGGGGCTCAAGGGACATTTAGGCCAAAATGAGGTCTAGTTGCAGAGTTTAAGCTCATTTAACTTGTACAGCACTGTGCACCAGTCTCAGACCACCACTCAAATGTGTTTCTGTTTCTGTTGGGAAAATAGGTGCAGCGAGTTTTTGACACGTGCAAACATAAATGGAAATTCAGAATATAAGGCAAAAACAGAGTTTGTATAATTCTAATGAGCTTGAAAGTCAATATTTGGTGTGACCACCTTTATTCTTCAACACAGCCTGAACTCTCTGAGGCAGCTTTCTTCTAATTTCTTTAAATAGTCTTCAAGAATAGTTCTCCAGGCTTCTTGAAGGACGTTCAAAGCTCTTCTTTGGATGTTTCTGCCTTTTGATTCTGTTCTCTGTTAAGATGATCCCACACTGCTTCAGTAATGTTGAGGTCTGGGCTCTGGGGAGGCCAATCCAAGACTGATGGTGTTCCACTGTGTGATTTTCTATCCAGGTATGATTTTACTGCACTGGCAGTGTGTCTGTGATCATTGTCATTCTGAAAAATGAATCAGATACTTTCCAGATGTTATTGCATGGTGGATCAAAATTTGATGTTATATTTCTGTGTTCATAATTCCATCAATTTTGACAAGATCACCAACACCACTGGCTGAAATGCAGCTCCACCATGTTTTACAGATGAGTGTAGATACTCACCGTTGTACCTTTCTCCTCACTGCTTCCCTACATATTGATGAAGATTTGACACAAAAATTTCAAATTTGGATTCATCCCTCCATCAGCCCTGTTGTCACAGATTTTCAGTCCAGTTCTTGTGTAATTTGGCATACCTCAGCCTTTTTTCCCTGCTTCCCTTCCTTAAGAATGGCTTCTTGACAGCCACCCTTCCACTGAGACCATTTCTGATGGGGCTTCAGTGAACAGCAGATGGATCAACTGAAAGGCAATTTCTTATGGACATCACTGAAAGACACTGTCCATCTGCTGTAGATAATTTTTCAGGCCTGACACTTTGTCTTTTGTCCTCCACTTGTCCAGTTTCCTTTTTTAAGGACACACTGCACACTATGCAGTGATATGGCAAGTTTTCAGCTACTGGCTCTTTGGGAATCATCTTGTTGGTGCAAAAATACTATTTTATGCCTTTCAAACTGTGTAATCTTTGGCATTTTTCATAGATTCAGCTAATGAAATGGGAACAAATTATGTGTTTTTGTGACAGCCTGCTGGTAACAAAGTGTCTAAAGATACAATTTAAAATAGATTTTTTTTGCTAAGTTGTCTGTTATGTGTAGACACAACACTGGCTCACCGCTTGAGTTAGAAGACTTTTTTGCTTGAATGATTCATAGGTCGGTATTAAGTGGCCTAACAACCAAAAACTTTGTCCAAATAAAAACTTTTAAAGACCTTCAAGAAAGCCTGAAAAACTAGTCCTTCAGACCACTTTAAAAATGAAAAAAGTCTGACTTCTTGGAAGCAAAACATAAAGAAATGAGGGGCAGTTCGAGACTTTTGCACTTTTTTACTGTATTATCAACATGCTTTTCAAGCGTGCTGAAAATTTTAGACAGTAGATGCCCTTTTATAAGTACCTCATTTCATAATAGTCACACCCAAGATTGATCATACCACCCGTGTTTATTTAGAGGGTTTTTTGTGTATGTTTAGTAATAGGTGTTGATACATGCAGTTAAAGTCTGAACTAGGTTGACCGTGACCCAGTTGACAGACATAATGTCAACTGTCTTAACCTAACAATATTTTAGTTATCATGTGGCATCATTACTGAGAAGCAGACAGATTTCCCTTGGGAACGGCATTTCCGGGGGATTTCTTTTGATAAAAGTGACTGGGAACTTCCAAGTCTCCCTTTGTATGTTTGTGTTGCCGTGTTTGTATATATGAATGTGTGCATCTCTTTTCAACTGCTTTTTTGTCTGTCCCAGCACAGCTAGAGACTGTGGTCCGATTCTCCCAGTGCCAAGATAAAGATCAGGATAAAAATTACACATAATCGTTCCCAGTTTGATGTTTTTTAAGTGGGGTTTTTTTTTAAGAGCTTCAAATTTGTCATTTAAAAGGTCATTTAGAACAAGGATACTCATCAGCTCAACTAAATTAAAAAAAAAAATCAACAAGCATTTAACAATAAACACATCACAGTTTTCTCAGATTGATGCCAGATTAATAACTGTGGCTTTAAACTATATGCCTATAAATTTATTAGCCCAAATGCAGAACAGTAAGATATAAACTATCTAAAAATAGCTTTGTTCCAGCAGCCATCACTGAAATCAACAAACTGTAGCTTGTACATCTTAGATGATGTGGAATTGGCTCTGTGTTTCCTGTGTTTTTTTAAAAATGTGAATGTGAGGATGGATGACTCATCTACTGCAAACCAAATCTACCTACAGGTACAAATAAAGTAACCCAAACCTGAATCTAAGAGGAACTGGGCTTGCACTTTGAGCTTTATACCAAGGATTCTCCAGAACATACTAAAAAAAAACTTTGAATTAAATTCAAACCACTCAATACATACCTTTGAATGTGCGCCGTTTTTTGCCAAGCAACTGAAGGTCTCATTTTTCTGGACAATTACATACCAGTATGTCACACTTCTTTGTAGCACACATTCATTGTAACAATGCAATGTGGGAGCTGTGACCAGTGATGGTACATTTGCTCCTTCCATTGGACCTGATGTATTGCCAGCTCAAAAATCCAGGGAGAGAGAACCCAGCCTGAGTATCATAGCAGGTAGCATAGTACTATTTCTATTATACAAGTAATACACAAGTATTTTGTGTATGTGTGGACGAATTTTTCCGTGTTTGTTTTGAAAAAATTGCTCCATCCATATGAAAATGCAAAAACAAACAAAAAACAAAAAGTGCTGTAAAGAGCATGCTGTGTGGCGATATTACAGCTGTGTAGAAATGTTGGCCAATCAAAAGCCAATAAACAAAAGCATGAAGCACCATCTCACATTAAAAAAGGAGATACAGGCACATGAATTTGCTCAGTTTTCAGTAATCTAAAAGGCCACACAGGTCACTGAAAATGTGTGGAACAAGCTGCATTTACCAAAATACAGTACATGTAAACAGGTAACATATTTGCAAAATTTGTACAATTGAATTCAAATCTAGATTTAAGAAGTTGACCTTTTTATTTATTTTTTCACTTAGCCAATATTATTCCTAATACATAATGAGTTTCACTGAATATTTGGGGATACCCTACTATTTAAAACCTAAAAAAGAGGTTAATGGAGACCCTTAAGTCCTAGTTAAGTTATGCCTGGCATGACCTAACCCTCCATGGTGGTTTATTGCCCTCAGACAACAAACCACATTTTTGGGGAATAAACTGTCCCTTAAATTTATTTTATTTAATGACAGAAGACAACTCACCACAAAACGAGGAATTGAAGAGGCTTTGATCTGGGAGTGGAACAATCCTCTCAGTAATCAAATCTGCATGGGATGCAGTGCGAGCTACTGCTAAGACTAATATCATTTTATACATGTTTAAATTGAAATAACTATATTAAAAATATACTGCATGTATATCCATCCATCAGTTTTCTTCTGCTTATCTGGGGCTGGATCAGAAAAACCCAGACTGGCCAGGCACAGCCCGAAGAAGCGCAGTAGGGGTTGGGTGCAATGTGTGTCGGGTGGCAAACAAGGGTGGAGGTCCTGGTGGACTGATCCCCGGCTATCAAGGCTTGCTATTAGGATATGGTACATCACCTATCTGATGGGGAAGGAGCCTGAGCTAGTGAGGTTTAGAGATACCAGCTAGATATCAGACTCACCTCAATGCACAACCTGGCTATGGAACCAGTCTCCTTTAGAGTGGCTGGACTCTGTTCCAGACTGGAGTTGCCCTTGTTGACAGGTGGCAGGCTGGCATGGGTATCCTTGTGTCCCCTCAGCTTGTTTTCACCAGTGGTGGTTTCCCTGCGCCTTCAGGCCAACAAATGTGTCCAGGCTGTCGTTTGCATTATAGTTCAAAGTACCTTCTGTCTGGTGACTCTGTCGTCCTACTGGGAGACTTTATTGCTTACGTGGGCAATGACAGTGAGACCTGGAGGGCTGTGATTGGGAGAAACAGCCTCCCTGAACCCCAGTTTGTCCATAACGAACACCATGTTCGAAAATAAGGATGTCCATAAGTGCACGTGGAACCAGGACATTCTAGGTTGCAGGTCGATGATCGATTTTGTAATTGTTTCATCAGATTTGTGGCTGCATGTTTGGGACACTTGGGGGAAGAGAGAAGCTGAGCTGTCAACTGATCACCACCTGGTGATGGATGGGATCAGGTGGCAGGGAAGGGTGTAGGACAGACCTGACACACCAAAGTGTATAGCAAGAGTGTGGTGGGAATACCTGGCAGAGGCACAAGTCCGTGAGATCTTCAACTCCGACCTCCAGCACAACTTTAACAACATTCTGAGGGAGGCTGAAGACATTGAATCCGAATGGACCATGTTCCTGAGATTTGCCCTGACTTCCTGAAGGCTCAGGATGTTGTAGGGCTATCTCGGTTGACACACAACATCAAGAAGATTTGGGGCAGTGCATGTAGCTTGGTAGACTGGGGTGGTGGTTCCCATCTTCAAGAATGGTGAAGCTCCAATTTTACAAGGATCACACTCCTCAGCCTCCCAAGGAAAGTCTATGTCAGGGTGCTGGAAAGGAGATTTTGTCTGTTAGTTGATCCCCAGATTCACAACAAGCAGTGCAGTTTTCATCTTGGTCGCAGAACACTGGAACAGCTCTTTATCCTCTCAAGAATATTCAAGTGTGCATGGGAGTTTTCCCATCCAGTCTACATGTGTTTTGTGGACTTGGAAAGGGCATTTCACTGCATTCCTTGGGGTATCCTGTATGGGGTTCTGCAGGAGTATGGGATGGCTGACAAATTGTTATGGGTCATTCAGTCTCTGTACAACTGCAGCAAGAGCTTGGTACACTATGCCAGAAATAAGTCGGACTCATTTATGGTGGGTGTTGGACTCTACCAGGGCTGACATAGCAAGCCTCCACCCTTGTTCGCTACCCAACACACATTGCACCCAGCCCCTATGGCGCCTCTTCAGGCTGTGCCTGGCCGAACCCCATGGGCTAAAGTCTGGCCACCAAGCACTCTCCCTGGTGCACTGTTCCCAGACCTGTTTATTTACTATAATACCATTTTTTTGGTTTGTTACCACAGGGCAATATTATGTAGTTTGACCACTTTTTATATGTTTTTAATATGTTTGTAATGTTTGTTTTGTATGTACGGTAACAGGGTTATAAATCAGTGCTAGCATTAGTGTTTTCTAAAAAAAAAAAAAAAAAAAAAAAGGTGCTAGCAATGGAAAGTCAAGGATAAATGTAGGTCGATAAACAAAGTAAGTAAACTGCCTGTCACCACTCTAACCAATGCAACTCTGTCACCTGAGTTGCATTGGTTAGAGTGGCACACCTGATCAAGTCAGAAAAGACTAGAAAAACACAAAATATGTCAAAGAGGACTGACTTTTGGTCCACTAATGGTGTTAGCAAATGAATTGATCATGTCACTTCTTCTCTGGCATGTCATTCACTGTTTTGTCTCTACCTTTTCCAGCCTAAATATGGTTCAGAAATGGAGACACATCTTCTTTGAAATTTGTTGATAAAATTAAATTGTATAACAATTATAGGGAACATTTATCAGCAAAATGATGAAAAAAAGTGAAAAAAGTTTACATAATATTTTGAAACCACTTTTTCAACAGCAAAGTTTACACTTTGTCTCTGGACAAGTCTAATTTACACAACAAACGTATGTTTTACTATTGC
Organism: Amphilophus citrinellus; assembly: GCA_013435755.1. Taxonomy (NCBI): domain Eukaryota; kingdom Metazoa; phylum Chordata; class Actinopteri; order Cichliformes; family Cichlidae; genus Amphilophus; species Amphilophus citrinellus. The sequence goes on from CM024194.1 coordinate 28,888,134, forward strand.
GAGCATGGATTATTTCCATATTCATAGTAGTGACAGAAACCGTCTTGCCCCTTTCAGCGCCTTCAAATGATTTTATTTTGAAAGTCCCGGATGGAAATCCCTCTCGTTCCGCGCTCCCGCGTTGTTTTGAGAACGTTCGGTATCCCAGTGAGCACGCGCTTCCCGGACGGTAGCTGCCTGTCACCGTCGGCGCTGACATCACACAGAGGATTTGCTACAATGTCAAACATTCACAAGCAGCGCGAGCTCACGGCTTCCCCGCGCCACGATGAGAAGCATCGCCGCGTTCTGCTGCTCATCCTCTAAACTCCGATCACCGTCTGTGGCTTTATTCTCAGACAGGATGCGTTTGAGGTGAGATGGGTCACTCTATTTTTAATCTCTAAATTATTGCTTTTAGTTAGAATTTATTTAGTTTTCCCCCCGCTGCTTTTTAATCACAAATAATACCTGATATTTGAATCGGCTTCTTGTTTTTAAAAAAACAACCTTCAGTCGGTGACGGTGTCTTTCCCCGTGTCTTTATGTGAAAAGTTCCCCGGTTCTCTTACACAGATTGTCGTATGCTATTACGTAATGGGAGTGCGGACAGTGCTGGACGGATTTTACAGTGAGGTGCTGTGATGACAAATCTCTGATAGCACAACCTCGCTCTTTGCGTAGTAAAGGCAGCGTCATATTTGTACACCCCTGTAACACCAAGTTTGTTGCCAAATAACGCACTTATTCCCTCACTGGTTCACTCATAGCAAACAACTTCCCGTTTTCCAGGCTCATTATTGACCTAGCGATGACTTAAATCAACGTTTTTTTGTTTTTTTTTTTAATAAGTAATATTTGGTATTCATTTAAACGTCCTTATCAAATAAAGACATCCTAATAATCAGAAGAAAATTTCAATGATTTACGTATGTTTTTTAACTAAAAATGTATAAATTTATAGTAATGCCTCTGATTATTCTTCATACATTAAGAACATATACAGTGCCGTGAAAAAGTATTTGCATCCTTCCTGAAGTTTTTGCATGTTTTCAGATCATAAAATACATTTTAATATTAGACAAAGATAATAATGATGGTTATGAATAATTATGATTTCATTTATTAAGGGGAAAAATCTATTCAAACCTACCTGGCTCTGTGTGAAAAAAAATAATTACTCCCCTTGTTAAATCATCAATGAACTGTGACTAACCACAGGAAAGCTGAGTTGAATTCCACTAGCTACATGCAGGCCTGAATATGCCAGTCTTATTGAACCAAGAAATCACTTAAATAGAACCTGTCTGACAAAGTGAAGTAGGCTAAAAGATCTCAAAAAGCAACACATCATACCATGAAGAAACCCAATATAGCTGAGAAACAAAGTCATTGGAATCTATGAGTCTGGAAAGGGTTAGACAGCCATTTCTAAGGTGTTGAGACTCCAGAGAACCACAGTGAGAACCATTATCCATAACTGGAAAAACTTGGAACTGTGGTGAACCTTCCCAGGAGAGGCCGGCCTACCAGAATTACTCCAAGAGCGCATCGACGGATCATAGAGGTCACAAAAAAACCCAGAACAACATCTATAGAACTGCAGGCCTTGTTTGCCTCAGTTAAGGTCAGAGCTCATGATTTAACAATGAAAAAGAGACTGAGCAAAAAAGGCATCCATGGGAGAGATCCAAGTGGAAAACCACTGCTGACCACAAAGAACACAAAGTCTCGTCTCACGTTTGCCAAAAAAACATCTTGATGATTCCCAAGACTTTGGGGAAAATATTCTGTGGACTGATGAAACAAAAGCAGGGGACTAGCTAGCGCCCGATTGCCCAGCTTTTTGCTGAGGTACCAACACGCTGGGCTGAGATTTTTGGCTGTTAGGTACCAGAACGGATCACTATCGTCACAGTTAGCTAGCAGTGCTGCCATTGGCACTAGCAACCGGTTGTTCTGTACCGAGGGGGTTTATGCCCCCTCCCCGTCTGATAGCACGGGACTGTGAAATTTTTCTGAACCCTGAAAAGAGTTTGAGTCCTGTTACATCTGGCATGAAACTGACACAGCATTTAACATCATAGCAACAGTCAGACATGGTGGTGGTAGTGTGATGGTCTGGGGCTGCTTTGCTGAGTAACCCTTTAACGTTGGTGATCGCCGCTGAAGCGTCAGTTTCCTGCCCTTACTAGTCGCGAACAGCTGGTTAAGACGTAGCGTATTGCCGTTGAGTTGGCTGATCAAATGAACTTTGATTAGCTGGCTTTTCACTGTAACTCGGCGACCGTTTGTCCTATCGGAAAAATTCAAATGGTTCCTGGAAGCGCAGAAATTCCATTTCACAGCCATGTAGGGATATTATGGTATCTGTGGCTGGAAGTCCGCGAATGGCAGCACTTTTGAAGTGTGCTGTGTCACAGCCGACACCTTCGGGGTTATAAGGACCTGACGACTTGCTGTAATTGGTGGAACCATGAATTCTACTCTCTACCAGAAAATCCTGAAGGAGAATGTCTTTGGACAATAATCTGAAACACACCAGCAAGACCACCTCTGAATGGCTAAAAGAAAACAAAATGAAGGTATTGGAGTGGCCTAGTCAAAGTCCAGACTCAAATCTGATTGAGATGCCTGACCTTAAACAGGCTGTTCATGCTGGAAAACCCTCCAGTGTGGCTGAATTAAAACAATTCTGCAAAGAAGAGTGGACCAAAATTCCTCCACAGTGATGTGAAAGACTCATCACCAGGTATCACAGACACCTGATTGCAGTACTTGCTGGCAAGGGTGGAACAACCAGTTATTAGGTTTAGGGGGCAATTACATTTTCACATAGGGCCAGGTCAGTTTGGATAACTTCTTTCCCTTAATACATGAAATCATCATTTAATCATCATTCACACATGGTCAAGAATATGCACGTACACAACATATATGGCTTGGCAAACTGCTAAGTATCAGGATCAGAAGAGGGCGCTGATTCTAAGGAGTTCACAAGCCAGTGCGGTGTTTGTGCGTCCCAGCAGGTCTATGTGAGCGTGTGAGCCAGGTCAGAGGTCATGTTGCGGAGGGAATCTGATTCCCACGGCCTCTTTACCTTTGGAGAGACGTCCGACAATGACTGTGAGGTGAGATTGTTTATTTATACCTGCTACCAGCATACCTCTTAAAGCTGCATGTGCTTTTAAAGCAGGCTGCAGTTGACAGAAAAGTAACCACAGTAACCTGTCAAATCCAGCTGCTGAACAGGGAATATACTGACATTTTTTTGACTTAATTATGTTGATTTTTTTTCCCCTTCATTGCTCTGTGTTTGCCACTGACAGTCAAGCATTTTAGATCAGTTTTAAATGTGAGTAGGCAGATGAGGTCAGAAGCCAGAAATCTCTTCGCTGAGCTGCTGACAGAGATATTAAAACTTTTGCGAATGAAATCCAACAGCCAGTCTAATCCCAGGTCATGTGAGAGCAGTGTTGCTGTACCTTATATAAGTTTGTGTCCTTACAAGCTTTTTTCCTCCTTTCTTTTAGCGTCGTTATAATGCTGCTGTCTAAAGATAAAAGGAACAAGAAGCTTCACTAAGTCAGCAGATCACAGCTGTTTATCCTTTCTGTCTTTGTCTCTCTGTCTCAGATGGGGGCGAGTTGTGGAGAGGTAGATATAGTGTGTCTGTGCGAGGCCAGTCCCTGTACACTTTATTCAGAAGCACACACGCCTACGCCGGTGAGTGCTAAGGCTTTCCATCCACTTAAGTGTCTGTGGCCGTCGCTCAACCTGCTCAGATCTGAGAGTGTTTCTTCAAATGTAATCAGGCTCTGTAAACGCTTCCTGACGACCTCTCTGCAGCTTCGCCATAGCCCTGTTTTATTTTAAAGTATTGGCAAATCACGTGTTTGTCAGTTGTTGTTGTTTTTTTTTTTTTTAAAGGTGTGAATCCAATCAGTTGATCAGTCTCTCTTCCTGCTTTGTGTTCTCAGGACACGCGTCTGTGTGAACGCTGTGGGAAAAACAGGGTAATGGTAACCAGGTACTCCGAGGGATACGGCACAGAGGTAATGTGTAGCATATGTGTGCATGTCTTTATGACAGTGCTGTGTGTGCAGTTAATGTGGAGTCTAGATATCTAACACCTTATAAGACTTTTTGATATTTATGTTGATTTACTGGCAGGCAGCTGGCAGTTTTATAAGGTTTTAAGATTCTGAGCTGTACATGAGTAATACAAGGGTTCATGCAGGCCAGATGATTGATGTCGATGCCACTGATAGACAATTCTCCAGAAATGATTTTCAGTCTCTTAAAACTAGGATTACGCCATTTATTGCTAACTGATGTACAATACTGTGCAAAAGTCTTGAGCCAAATAGGTGCATCGATTTATTGGAACGGAAAAACATACGTGGAAATACAGTACATAAGATAGACAATGAATAATTCTAAGGAGCTTGAAAGGCAATATTTGATGCAACCCCCTTTATATCTTTTTCAGCGGACCTGCTGTCTACAGGCAGCAGTGGGGCTCAAGGGACATTTAGGCCAAAATGAGGTCTAGTTGCAAAGTTTAAGCTCATTTAACATGTAAAGTACTGTGCAACAGTCTCAGGCCACCACTCGTATTTATATTCTGTTAGGAAAATGGGGAAATAGGTGCAGCGAGTTTTTGAAACGAGCAAACATAAATGGAAATACAGTCCATAACTCAAAAACAGTTTTTATAATTCTAATGAGCTTGAAAGTCAGTATTTGGTGTGACCACCTTTATTGTTCAACAATGCGGGAACTCACTGAGGCAGCTTTGTTCTCATTTCTTTAAGTAGTCTTCAGGAATAGTTCTCCAGGCTTCTTGAAGGACATTCAAAGCGCTTCTTTGGATGTTGGTTGCTTTTGATTTTGTTCTCTGTTAAGATGATCCCACACTGCTTCAATAGGGTTGAGGTCCGGGCTCCATGACTGATAGTGTTCCACTGTGTGTTTTTCTATTTTCTACTAGTATATGCTTTTACTGCATTGGCAGTGTGTTTGTGATCATTGTCATGCTGAAGAATGAAGCTGTTGCCAATCAGCCAATGGTATTGTGTGGTGGATCAAAATCTGATGTTACATTTCTGTGTTCATAATTCCATCAATTTTGACAAGATCTCCAACACCATTGACTGAAATGCAACCCCAACCATGACAGGGCCTCCCCATGTTTTACAGATGGCTGTGGACTCTCACTACTGTACTTCTCTCCTGAATGCCTCAAAAACAAAACAATTCTAATTTGGATTCATCGCTCCATCAGAGCTGTTGCCACTGATATTCAGTACCTCAGCTTTTTCTTCCTGTTTCCCTTCCTTAAAAATGGCTTCTTGACAGCCACCCTTCCACTGAGACCATTTCTGATGAGTCTTCAGTGAACAGCAGATGGATCAACTGAAGGTCCAGATGCATCTCTTAGGTCCTGTGTCAGGTCTTTGCTGGATTTTTACCTATTTTCTAAGTACATGATTTTCAGAGACTGTTCATCTGCTGTAGATAGTATTTTAGGCCTGACGGTTCTTCTTTTGTCCTCAGTTTGTCCAGTTTTCTCAAATCCTTTAAGGGCACACTGATGACCATGCTGAGATATCACGCATTTAGCTTCTAGCTCTTTGAGAATCACCTTGTTCATGCATAAATACTATTTTATGTCAAACTGTGTTATTGTTTGCATTTTTGACAGATTCGACTAAAGAAAGGGGAAGAAACTATGTTTTTTGTCAGACCGCTTGTAGTAAAGTGTCAGGTACAAGGACTCGACTGAAAACAAGTGAAAAAGCAGTTAATGTCCAAACAAAAATTTTGAAAGATCTTCAGAAAGCCTGGAGAACTATTACGCAAGACCACTCAAGTCTAGCTCTTTGGAAGCAAAATATAAAGAAATGAGGGGTGGCTCCAGACTTTTGCACAGTACCATATAATTGGCTGTAATAAAATTTACCAAATGATGTCATGGTGGAATTTTGGCCGATTATTTTATTCAGACTAGCCAACAAATATACCATACAGTTTCCTTAGCTTGACGGTGATGATGCTAGCTACCCATACATGAAACAAAATCCATGAGTAAATAACAAGTAAAACATAATAAAATGATTTAATGAAATGTCTTTAGCTGCCTTCTTCACAATCAACTCAAAGGTCTCTGTTTACTGCAGACTGAATATAAAAGAAATGGCAGCCATGTTGTCACTCATTGGTTTGTGATGGCCCATTTTGAAATCTCAGCTTTAACATTTTGGCCAGGTGGAATGTTAAGTTATCAGCTAGCGCTAGCTAGCTTCTTTAGCAGACTGCACATGTGCCAACATATAAACAAAATCATAAAAGAATCCACAGAAAGCAGATATTTCCTTTAAAAATGCCCCAAAAGGCACCAACAGCACAAACATGGTCTGAAGGTGATGACAGGTGAGGTGAAACAGATGGCTAGCTGCTATAGCTACATATATTGCAATTCATCACCTTTTTTTTAACTGCAAATTATGCCCCCAGAGATAAACTTTGTCAATACAGTGATCCCTCACCTATTGCGGGGGTTACGTTCCAGAGACCCCTGCAATAGGTGAAAATCCACGAAGTAGTGGTGTTATATTTATTATACATTTAATTTATTATTTATATATATATTTAGGGCTTTATAAACCCTTTCCACACTGCTATAAACCTTTCCCACTCTCTTACTACAACTTGAATGATGAAGATGATGAATTATGTAGCTGTGCAGTACTGATGGCAATGAAGGTGGTGCAGTATCTTTGCCCTCGGCTGTTACTTTTGTTTCTGCTAAAGGCGTAGGCGTAACTTATCTCTTGGTCTGAGTGATGAACATAGTTATGGGGTGTAACAGTAATACCTATATACCGCATAATCCTGCAGTATAGTGAAAACGCCGCAAAACAGAATTAGTAATATTTTTTTTTTCAAAAATCCGTGAAGCCACAAATAAGTGAACCGCGATATAGCGAGGGACGACTGTATCTGTTTTATCTAATAGCACAAAGTTCTCACTGTGTTATCTCACTTGAGTCATTTTAATTGCTGGATCGGGCTGACCAGCACTGTCATTTAAAACATGTTGCATGCATCTATCAAAGAGAACTCTTACAAGCGTAGTCCAACTTAATGGAATACAAATGTGTGCACTGCTGTATTATTACAGGTACTTTAAACTCACATTTAAAGTACCTTTAATAGTACAATAATCAGTCCCTGTTGTAGTCACATATGAATCCATAGACTGTGATGTCCACACATGACTCTTTATGCTTCACTTCTCTGTAGAGCCTGGGTACAGCTGTGTCCATGAAAAACCTCACAGTGCCTCTGGTTGGCTGTCGGCGCTTTTTAAATTTTGTTCCTCCATCTTTGTTTTATCAGCTTCCTTTTGCACGCTGACCATCACCTCCTGACCTCACTAGTAAAAAAACAACAGCTCTATCTGGTGGACTAAAAAAGCAACCGATTTTATTATTCTCATACTAAAAAGTTAAGTTTGGCTTTGCAGTTTATATAAATAGCTCATTATTTGGTACTCCTAATGATACAGTATTGCCACACAAAATATTGCAATACTATGCTGTATCAATCCCCCCCACCATCACCACCCCTAGAAGACAGCTAACTGCTATAGTTGTATGTGTTTGCACCTGCCAGCCACTTTGAAGCACCCACACCCTCAACCATCCATAACCAGAAGCATTATTACAATTTAAGCAGGTGAGTTATATTAGAAAAAATACATTGTAGCGCAGTCACAGGAAGAAACCCAAACTGTTTTTTGTAGAAGGCTGTAAACATGTACATTTCTGTTGTAAAATTGGCCATTTTAACATGGGACTCTGGTGATTGGCTCACTTTTGGAGCCACCCTCAAGTGGCCATTGCAGGAACAGCATTTTTAACTGCATTGATAGATAAGCACATTATCCTAATAGCTCAGTGTTTGGAAAAACATTAAAATTAATATTGTCAGTACAGGGGGGAGGTCTGTCAGCAGTTAACACATAAAAAATAATTACAAATTGTTATTATACAATTTTAGTTTTTAGTGATGTATTTTTCATAGATTCTTGATTTGTCTGAAATCTGTGTTATGCACAGTGCTTGATTTGATATGATCTATCTATCTACACACACACACACACACACACACACACACACACACACACACACACACACACACACACACACACACACACACACGATGGATAAAAAGACTAGTACCGCTGGGATATGAAAAGTCTGACTTCATTAGTCATGTTATGGTTAGAGGTGTGAGCTGATTCATGCTTAATAACAATAGTGGTAATAAAAAGTGACGCATTAACACACTCACAGAGACAAATGCCATCATCAAGTGGTTTTTGGTTTCACAAATTGCGTTGATCTTTGATGAGTCACTGGGGCTTTTCAGTGTTTCTTTTAAACATTTCAAAATATAAGCTACTGAATTATTTTGTATCTGTTATATTTTATCTTTTGTGTTTCATTCCGTTGCAGGAGGAGTGTGTATTATCTGACCCTCAGGGGGAGAGTGACGCAGATGCGGATATAGAGGATACAGACTGCAGGTCACAGACACGTTTAAATACACACAGTGCGCTATGCTATGTGCCGTACGGTTTCTGAACTTGTGCCTTTGACTCAATTTGTTCAGACTCCATGAGCCTGGTTCTCTCCAGCGAATCAGCTCACGGAGACGGAAACGTCCTCGAGTAGCACGACAAGACACCACGGAGAGTGAGGATGATGGTGGGCGGAGTCATAGATCCCATCGATGGAATCTCAGGCTCAGTCCTGACAGAGCACACAGCAGAACCATACTCGAGGTAAAAATAAATAAATGAACAAGTTAAAATACATCGATAAAAGTCAAAGTCAAGATGGGATTAGAATGCAGCTTTATTTCATGGGGTTTAACAAAAGTACTGCTTTCAGTTTTGTCTTCGGCTACTGAAAAACATGCTCTGCGGCCATTGAAGAATATCACGTTTATTTGCGTTAAGAACCTCTTGGGTCATTATCTGTTCACACTGTGAAGTGCTGTTTGATCAGTTTTGCAGCATTTTGTCTGAAGCTGAGCTCGGTGCACTTCAGCATCCATCCTGCCACTTCTCTCAGCAGTCACATCATAAATAAAATCTAGTGAACCGGTTCCACTGGCAGCCATAACATTACCTCCACCATGTTAAGCAGATAATGTGCTTCAGATCATGAGAGTGATCTTGTCTTGGTTGGATATTGTTAAATTGTTTTTCTTCATGGAAATAATTCTGTCATCATGCACTTTGGTTGCCTTCTGTGGTCTTTCAGGCGTTTTGTTGTTGCTGAGCTGCTCAGTGCGTTCATTCTTTTTTAACAATGGACCAGATTGTTGATTTGCACACTGAAGTTTTTGCTCTCGCTCTGATGGGTTTATTTTGGTTTTTCAGTCTAATGATGGCATCCTTCACTTGCGCCAACATCTCTTTGGGCCTCATATTTAAAATTACAGTGAAAAGCAATAAAATACAAATCTTGAAAGAAATATTTGAATCAGCTTCAGATATCATGTCTGATTCATTTATTATGAAATAAGAAGAGAACTGACCTCAGCTGTACGTGAAACTGCTTCTCAGTCAATTGTTTTGTTACATTAGAGCCTTTGACAGTGTGGTACTGCGCATAAAAATGACTGAGCTGTTAATGTAGTACTTTAGTTAAACCCTTGAATTAAAGCTGAAAGTCTGCACTTCAATGACACACTGATTGTTTGATTTTGAAACCACTGTGGTGGTGTACAGAGCAAAATTACAAAAAAGAAAGGTATCATAGTCCAAATACTCATGGACATAACTAAATCTTGAGCTCTTTTTGTCTCGCTGAACGATCAGAAGTTTTGGGTTTATACTCTTACTTGCCTGCTGCTTTAATTAGATAGTCTGGTCATTCAGGGTCTAAAAATCAAGTACAAGAGGACAAATTGAGGTCTTTCTTGGTTCTCTCTTGTGTCTATCTTTCAGGAGAGCATATCACAGGTCAGGCCACTGATCATCTGCAGGCCGAATGTCGAGAAGAAGAAGAGTCCAGATCAACTGCCCCGAGGCTCCAAACTGATGTCTCTGTGGCCGTCATCTGTCTCTCTTCCTCTTATCCTCCTCCTCTCATTACCTCTCTCCGTTTCCCTCATTGTTGTTATTGTTTCTTTCCTCCTTCCGTGGGCCAGCGCTTGACCCACCGTTCCTGCTTCAGGACAATAGTTTCATTCCAGAAATTACAAGAAGTTCTACCGACTCACACAATGTAGTGGATAGAGTAAAGAGAAACGGATTATGTTTCTTTATAACTTAGTAGAAATACTTTAAAGATCATAATATATTATAAATATTGAATTTGTATTAAATGTTTCTTTTCCTTCTTAATTGCATTCTGGAAAGATTTGAAACATCTCGAGTTTAAGCGACAGTCGTCCTTTGAAACCAAAAAGACATTGAGATACTTTCATAATGCATCACATTTTGATCTAGAACCCGCTCACAGTGAACATAACAAACTCAGCTCCTGCTTCTGCCTCATAAAATCTCACCTTCCGTCTCACTTTTCCTCACCCCCTCGTTTGTAAAAATAGACCTCTCATCTCGCTCCGTATTTTAACAAGCCACAGGAGTGACACGTGGGGGGCAAGGGTTTCATGGCTGCACAGGTACTTTCAAAAAGGAAACTGGGAGGCTCAGTAGGAAAACCTGCGAAAGACAATGCCGCCGAACTATGCAATCCCTCTGTTCCTACCGCGGCATCTTAACTGCTGCTGAAGAACGTCTCCTATGTCCTTGGCACTGTCGCCACCTTCGTGGCCCCGTCCCCTTTTTTTCCTCTGAGGCGTAGGGTTTGTGAATGCAGGGACTTAGTGGTTCTAAAGTAGAGCATGACCCAATTTAAAAAGCAATACCAGGAGAGATCTGATACAGCTCCCATCGTGTATGATCTACAGTGCATCTGTTTTAACGAATGAATTACATGTATTACTTTACTCACTGCAGACCTCAAAATAAAATGAGCTTTAGTGGAAGTATATTAAAGCAATTTCAACACTATTTCACAGTCTTACAGCTGAAACCTTGCAGTCACATTTAAGAATGTTGACCTTATTTGTGTAAATCTTTATAAATTATGATTTAAGAAGACTAAGCTTGACAATCAGTCGCACTATTTATTGCAAGCTGGAATATCTGAAAAATGCCATTTTGGCTTCTCTGTACTGTACATTTAATTTTATGTTGTTTTGTATCTTTTTTGAAGTTATGATTGGTTTTTTTTCCACACATCACACTACTGATGCTTGCTTCCCTGTAGAAAAATGACCATTTTAGGTTAACATCAGGTCTCAATGTGTTAACTAGTTTAAAGTTTAAGCCATTTTTCTCTCCTAGTTTGTTGTATTACTGTAGTCTTACATTTTATTTCTACATGTGTGTTCATCTCTGTGTTTCTTGAGGGCCCAGAAATTCAGTAAAACTAGATTGTATTTTGACAAAAAGAAGTTGTTTTGTTTTTTCGCCCACTACCACCTGGGGTTGCATGAGGAACTCTCAGGTCAATCTGCTGACTTAGCCTCGGGCCGTCCAGTGTAGCCAAGATATCCAGATAGTGAAAGGATATCTAGCTCTAGACTTCATGATCCGTATGTGTTGCACTGTTTACCAATGCAGGTAAGTTAAGAAAATTAGCTGATAATAGGTTAAATCACTGTGAGTCGGTAGCATATGGTTTGTAGACTGTTCTTTGACCTCTCTACAAAGGGAAAACCAGTGCCTACATTTTCTGCAGGAAGTCTGTTTAGAGGTTTAGCGGTTACGTGCAGGACAATTTGGTAATAGGAAATAGTGACCAATAGTTTCAGCAACACATTGCAGGCAACTTGCACAGCAACAGCACGAGTTCTACTTTTTTTTCTTTCTTTTTTTTCCAGTTTATGCAGAGTAAGCTATTGTTACCTTTAGACAAAGTTCGTGCTACTTCCTCTTTCACTAGATTTATGATTATAGTGGTGTTTATCTTATCTATCTTTCAAATGCAGATATGTACATTTCCCCCACCCATTCACACTGTGGCTGGAGCTCATCCCAGCTGACATTAGAAACCAGGACAGGTCGCCAGTCCATCAGATGGCAGTTCTGCAAAATGTTGAGTTGCTTTGTTATTTTTTTAGATCACACAGAGTTACAGCACAGGCACTCTGACAATGGATGACAGCGCTCAGTGTTGAACTGCTTGTGCCTCTCTGCTGAGCCGAAGACGAAGAATGCAACCCTCATGTCCCGACAGTGTAGCTGCTCTTGACAAAAGGGCCTGGAGGGGGATGGGGGTGGGGGTGGGGTCCCATAACGAGGTTAGCACTCTTCACTCCTCCTCCTCCTCCTCCTCCTCCTCTCACTGCTTGCATTGTCATGGTAACAATCAGAATTGCAGCAGCGGAAACAGACTTTTCATAAGTAGATTGTGAGCAGCTGCCCAGAGCCAAACTGTATCCTCATCTGCTGTGAATGTGAATGCAGTGGTAAATATCTGTTCCCGTCATGCCTGAATGCAGCCTTTTTTAGGGTGGACAAAAGCAGCTTGCGGACATTTGAGTGCTTACAAAGACACATTCAGTGTGAAGAGAAATGTTTAAGGATTCGATTTTGAGTGCAGATGAAAAGCAGCCTTACGCGCTCGGCTGCTTTATTAAATTTCCCTGCGTGCGAATGTACAGTAGGTATGTTTGCATGCGAAGCCTCACATGTGAATGTGAAGTCACTGTGTCTTCAGGTAGGAGTGTTTTTTTTTTTTTTAAAGCAATCTGTTGCCCACCAGTTTCATTTCCAGCGCACCCACTCACAGTCTTGAAACTTCAAAGCATTTCAAAAGAATTTTATTAGAAACCTACTGTGTGTGGACAAAAATTAAAGTCCACTGATCTTAGAGGATTTGTGAGCCAGGATTTTGATATTAAAGATAAAGACAAAAGACCTTTTTATATATATATATATATATATATATATATATATATATATATATATATATATATATATATATATATATATATATATATGCTGCTTGGCCGTGGAAACCCATGCCATGAAGCTCCTGGTGCAGTTGCTGATGTTAATGCCAGAAGAGGTTTAGGCCCTGTTTTCACGAGAACGTTTTCAGATGAAAATGGCAAAGTTTTGATGCCTCCCGTTTACACGAGAAGGCATGAAAACTATACTTTTCAAAAATGGGCTCCAGAATGGAGCATTTTTGAAACGCTCCGTCTCCGTTTCCATGTGAACAGGCAAAAACACTACTTTTGGAAAATGGGGGCACTTCCACATGCATACAATGGTTGCACCTTTTGTATCTGCACTGCCAGCTTGAGGCCTAGTAATGGGAACTACAGTATTTTCAATGTCTTGCATTTCCATGTAAATGGAGATTGTTTCTGAAACGTTTTCGTCTGAACATGCTACTCGAAAACGAAAACGGCAAAATTACACCATTTCCACTGAAAAAGCTCTCATGTAAACAGGGCCTTAGAACGCTGCAGTTACTGAGTCAACAGTGTTGGAGACTTTCATGCACTATGTGCCTCAGCACTTGGTGACCCTGCTCTGTAACTTTACATGGTCTGACATTCTGTGGCGAGGTTGCTGTGGTTCCTAAATGCTTCTTCTTCACAATAATTCCACTTACAGTTGATGGTGAAATGCCTAGGAGGGAAGGAATTTCAAGAATCATCTTGCATCCGTGACATCCTGTTACAGCACCCCAATTCAGTGAGCTCTTCAGGACAACCAATTCTTTCACAAATGTTTGTAAAGGCAGACTGCAGAGTTAGATGCTTAATTCTACACCTGTGTCAATGGGACTGAAACACCTGAATTCACAGATTAAGAGGTACTTTTGTTCACATAGTGTATGAATGGTATTAATACAGTTGGGGTGGGGTCATAAAGCAAACATACCCCATTGCAAACCCTACCACAATACTTTGAGCTATGTCAGCCTGATGAAAGAGAGTGAAATGAAAACATTGATTTTTAGGTTAGCTTCCCTTCTGAGATTTATGCACCACTAAATGAAAACTAGACATTTAGAACCCAGGTGGAACTAAATACCATGTAATAATAATTTAAAGAGAATTTTAAAATCCATTGTTTAAATATTTTTATGAAATGCTAGCTGATAATATGTTGACAGATCTTGTAAAATTGTTGGATGCAAGGGGAACTTCCTGTCTAATTGCTTCTCATCTGACAAATGTTTTCAACTAATTTGAATAAAGTTGTTTCTAGTTTAGATATTTCTTAGATTTCATTGGTGCAACATGTTTTAGTCAACAGTAAACACTAGTTCACACTGTGGCCTGACAAATTTACACATAGCTGCTGCAAGCCAATCCAGTTACCGTTTCTAAAAATGTGGTAATACAAGGAGAGAGCATATTTGTGAACATTATTTTTCAAGTCAAGGTTGAACAGTGTGACCCAGCTGTTTGTTTTCTCCGTTAGCACAAAAGCCTCCAAGCCAACAGGTGTTGTCTGTTTTGTTGCCCTCTTGACCTCCTTCTCCCTCTCACGCCTTGACCCACATTCCTCTGTGCTTGGATGTGGAGGAGCAATGTGATCCCACTGGTGACCCTCAAGGCATTTAAAACTTATCCCCAAGTTATATGCCTAAGAATGAATAAGCGTGCCAAGGCTTCCCGAGATGTTGAAGTACACAGATTCAGACAGGCAGAGATTCAACTGCTCCAAGTCATTCCCTTGTTTATTGCTTTTTTAAGAGCATATTTTTACATTATTAAGTTTAGAACTGTTGTAAATTTTAGAACTGTACACTACAGTAATAGACTGCAATGTGCTTTTAGGAATACGAGGATATTTTGCATGTCCTCTAAAGAAACAATAAAATACATTAAGTAAAATGGGGACAAAAATCACAGAAAATGGAACAAAATATGTGACAGTATGGTAAATAAAAATATAACTTGGTGCCTTTTACAGACTTTTGTTGGGTGTCTGCCTGAAGTCTCATATTGTCTAGAATTTCAACTACCTAGTGATATATTACACTATACTGGTTATATGAGGAATCATGCGCTCTCATCCCACCCTCCAACATGCAAATGCAGCAGGAGAGAGAGGCAGAAAACGAACAAATAGACAACACAGCTCTTGTCTGCAGATGAGAGAGCTCTTTGCAACAATAGCAGCAAAATCCAACTCTGCAAGAAGTAAGTGATTGTCAGTCTTTTGGTTTCCTGAGCTGTAAATGCTTTGAAAGATTAAAGGTAATACTGCAGATTATAGGAATACAGGGTAGTATGGCAGTGGCTAATCCTGCCATCAGAAGCAGTAGGATGAATGGAAAAGAGATGGAGGAGAGAATGAGATGCTGGGTTAAAGCAGAAGTGAGCAATAATGGGGTGGAAGAGGAAGGTGAGAGCAGTGACAGGAAGAAGGAAGAAAATGTGAATGAAAAAGAAAATGAAGCAGGAGGAAATGGAGAAGAGGAGGAACAGCAGGAAACACAGGAAGAAATGGAGATCAGGGAAGCTAAAGAAGTTGAAGAAGAAAAGGCAGAAACCAATTCAGAGATGGGGCTTAAAATGGAAAAGGGAAATGAGGAGGAGGATAGGGAGTCAACTGAAGTGAATGAAAGAGTAGATGTGGAAGAGGAAGAGAAAGAGGTAGAAAATGAGTGTGCGGTTAATGAGAGTGATAAGGAGGATGAGACTAAGGAGAATAAGGTAAAGAAAGCAGAAGAAGGGGAGGAAGAGGAAATGGAGAGGGAGGTTAATGAGGAAGTGGAACAGCAAATCCAAAATAGTACAGAAAAAAGACAAGAGGATGAAAAACTCAAAGAGGAAGACTCCATTGCAGACTCGGTGGACTCAATAATGGGTGAAGATTCTGACTTCATAGAATCTGAGGATGAACATTTTGACGAATTACGAGATTCTGATGAAAACATACACAGAAATGAAAATGTCATATCTGAAATTCAGACTACTCTGAAAAGGAATGAAGAAGTTGAAAGTGAGATGTTGACAGAGGAAGAAGAAACTACCACACAATCTTGGGCCACTAAAGAAGATCATGGCAGTCTTCAGGATGAAGAGGAAGCGTCTACTGATGATGAGGAAACAGAACATTCAGCGGATGAAGATGGGGATTTTAGTGATGAAGATGACATAACGATATATTTCAAAGATGATTACTCCACAGATGTTTTTCTCACCTTGAATGAATTTAGGTGTTCCTCAATTCTCACTGACCTTACTTTGAGGACAGAGGACGGAACAAATCTCTGTGTACACGCCCCCGTGCTGGCTGCTGCCAGTTCCCTTATCTGGGATAATCTAACAAGAAACAAAGTTGAACTCAACAGAGCTGATGAAAGAAAAGATGGCGACACATGTGTTGGAGTTCACAGGTGGTTAATGTCTCTTGGTCCAGAGGTGGATGATGTTGGTTTAGAGGCGATTCTGGAGTTTGCCTACACTGGACAAATGCCATCCTTGAACAAGGACAATGTAGACAAGATAAAGGCTGCAGCTCAAATACTGGGTGCACCCAGGGTGCTGGATCTCTGCACCGAGGAAGAGGAGAAGTCCACAAAAACTGGAGGGCAGAAGAAAAGGGAAAGTATTTCTCCTGCACAACAATTGATGATCAGTCTTCAGTCCATCAAACAGCTGTGGTTGGACAGGGTGGGATGTGATGTGATTCTTGAAGCTTCTGGTGGATCACTTCATGGTGAGTAAAGCACCAATGAGTCCATTTGTAGCTGACCTGGATCCCCACTTTAGAGGCCCCAAGTACCTTTTTGCTCAAGTAAAATTCTGTTGTGATACATTTTTCACCCACAAAAGGGAGTAGATAGTGAATATATTAAATATTTTATGAATACTATTGGCAACTTTGCCATCTAATATACCTTTACTGTACTGGGATTTGTAGTTCTCTGATTATTTGCAAGGTGACCACTCAATTTACATGTTGTCGAACATTTGACCATTAAATAAAAGTGATTTTACATTTACCTAAAGTGTGTGATAATCCTCTAGAGGCTTTAACTTTAAAGAAGTACACTATTAAGCAAGCATTTGAATTGGATATGTTAGGGTGGTAGGGGATATTTACTCATTAAATTCTTTTGTCTAGTCCACAGAGTTATCTTGGCTGTAGGTAGTGACTACTTCCGTGGCATGTTCACCTCAGGAATGAAGGAGTCTCATCAGCCTTGTGTGAGCCTTCCCTTCCTTTTGGCTTCAGAATTGGAAGTTCTAATTGGCTGCTCTTACAGTGGGACTCTTCCCATGAGCTGGCGGTGCATCTTTGAGATTACCAGTACTGCTCTCCAGCTCCAGTACCAACCTGCCCTTTACTTGTGCTTTAATTTCCTGTGTCGAGAAATGAATCTTGAATCTTGCCTGGATGTGGCATCTTTTGCCGAGGCCTATGAAATGGCACAGCTTCTTGAAGTTGCTGAAGATTTTGTCCTCCGGCATTTCCAAATGGTGGCATGCACCTCAAAGTTCAAGGACTTGTCAGCCAAACAGCTCCTGAAATACCTAAACAGTAAATCTCTTTGTGTTCCCTCTGAACTTGTTGTTTTCAAGGCAGTGGTGACCTGGATCCAAGCAAAGCCCAAGATAAGGCTTAGACTTGCTCAAGAACTCATGAAAACTGTCCATTTTCCCCTGATGACCTTCAAGGAATTCAAAGAGGTCCGATCTCAGACCATCTGGTCTAACCCCAAATTGGCAGCGCTATATGAGAAAATTTTTGAAGATTTCTGCTCCACTGAGACTGCACATCAGAATCAGTGCCGCATCTATCTGCCTAAAGAGAGCCTAGTTTTGACTGGAGGTGAACAGATCACTGAAGACCTGGGTAGCCGCAACATCAGCAGAGAACTCTGGTTTGGAAATTCCCTCAGGAATCTTATAGGGATAAGAAAGGCAATGGAGTGGAGAAGGTTGGGAGAGATGCCTGGGCCAGCAAGATTTGGTCATGAGGTTGCTGTGCTAAAAGGGCAATTGTATGTGTTTGGAGGCAAGAAGTATTATGGCATTGGTGACACCCTGAATTGTGTTTACAGGTAAAAAAGATTAGTTATCAAACCTCCTGAAGAAATGACATATCTTTAACCATTTCTTGTATATGCCTAATTTCACCACTTCTCTAGGTACGACCCTCGTGAAAACAGCTGGGAATGCCTGGCTGAAATGCAAGAAAAAAGATGCTTTTTCTCAGTGGTTGTTCTGGATGAAAAGATATATGCCATTGGCGGACACTGTGAAGCTGACCCTATACATAGTGTTGAAAGATACTGCCCATCTACAAACTCTTGGAGGTATGTTGGACAGAATTTTCATTGTTTCAAAGTAAAATATGCTATAAAATTTAAGGATTCACAGTGCTGCTTAAAATTTCCCAATTGCTATTATCTAGTTTTAATTTTTATGATACTAATTAGATGTTGCTAGCTAAAATGTGTTGTACAGAAAGTCAGTCACCATGACTAGTTTTTTTAAACATATGGAAGACTCAAATTCACTGATGAAATTTAGGCAAATCAGTCTAAAATTGAACGTCGACAATGAAAAAAGATCTGAAATACCATATCCATCAGTGGATATTTTTATAATAGTTAATACATTTTTGGCTCAACACAATAATGGTAGTAAATATGCTTAAATTAAAGCATTTAAGCTTATTAAATGGAATCCCCATCAAAAGTTAAATAGAGTTGTTGAGAGGTTACAAATCACTCATCTTTTCTCTTTCAGCTTCACCTCACCCCTGGATTTGCCTCTGAGTGAGCATGTAGCAAAGGTTACACAAGGGCAGATCTTCATCTCTGGAGGGAGAAATAATGATTACCTATGTGTGGCATCCATGTTTCTGTACCACCCAGAGATGGGAAGCACCTACCTGGCAAACATGACCAAACCTCGAGCTCATCACTGCATGGAGACTCTGGGTGAATATCTTTATGTGGCAGGTGGAATCACCACACATGATGACATGACTATTGTTGATCAGCTAGCTTGTGAAGTGTACAGTCCAGTGGCTGACTGCTGGACTGCCTTCGCATCTCTGCCAGTGCCACATGTCGGAGCAGGAAGTGCAGTTTTGGAGGGAAAATTTTATGTGCTGGGTGGATACAGTCAGGAGGACTACAGTGATACTAAGATGTTCCACCGTTATGATCCTGCCACACAGAAATGGGAGAACATGGGAAAGATGCCTGGGCCAAACAATGATATCCGTGCATCTCTGCTGTGTTTGCCAAAGCATTTTCGGATGTAAGACATGGTAACAAATGTCAATACTAGTTATAATCACAAGAGGGGAATCTATTATTATAAAGTATATGAATTAGGGAGAAATACTTGAGCTGAAGAGGGCAAACATTTTAACTATCACAGTGCATTAAAA
Source organism: Amphilophus citrinellus (assembly GCA_013435755.1). Taxonomy (NCBI): domain Eukaryota; kingdom Metazoa; phylum Chordata; class Actinopteri; order Cichliformes; family Cichlidae; genus Amphilophus; species Amphilophus citrinellus. The sequence goes on from CM024194.1 coordinate 28,907,590, forward strand.
CTTTTTTTTTGTGGGTTTCAGAATTTTTGTCAAAATATCTATGTGACTTTGCACATTACTCCAGAGAACATGTCTCCACTGCTCTAGAGTCCAGTGTCAATGTGCTTTACACTCCACATCCAATACTTTGCATTGTGCATGGTGATGTAAGGCTTGGATGCAACTGCTCAACCATGGAAACCCATTCCACAAAGCTCTCTACACACTGTTCCTGAGCTAATCTGAAGGCCACATGAAGTTTGGAGGCCTGTAGCTATTGACTCTGAAGTACGTTGTGACCTCTGTGCACAATACATGTCAGCTGACCCTGCTCTCTTATTTTACGTGACCTACCATTTCATGGCTGAAATGCTGTTGTTCCCAATCGCTTCCACTTTGTTATAATACCACTAACAACTGACTGTGGAATAATTAGCAATGAGGAAATTTCATGGCTGGAGTTGTTGCGTGGGTGGCATCCTATCACGGTATCACGCTGGAATTCACTGAGCTCCTGAGGGCGACCCACTCTGTCACTAATGTTTGTAGAAGCAGTCTGCATACCTAGGTGATTGGTTTATACACCTGTGGCCGTGGAAGTGATTAGAAAACCTGAATTCAATGATTTGGGTGTGCGAGTGAATACTTCTGGCAATATAGTGTGTGTGTGTGTGTGTGTGTGTGTGTGTGTGTGTGTGTGTGTGTGTGTGTGTGTGTGTGTGTGTGTGTGTGTGCGCGCGTGTGCATGTGTGTGCGTGGATACACAGTATACACTGATCAGCCATAACATTGTGACCGCCTGCTCAGTAACGTGTTGGTCCGCCTTTTGCTGCCAAGATGGTGGGCGACTGCTGCACTCTGTATTCTGAGCCTTTCTATCAGAGCCAACAATGAGTTTTCTGCCAGTTTGGGCAACAGTGGCCCGTCTGCTGGATCAGACCACACAGGCCGGCCTCCACTCTCCACGTGCATCAGTGAGCCTTGGCCACCCACCATCCTGATGGTGGTTCACCACTGTTCTTCCTTGGACCACTTGATAATACTGACCGCTGCAGACTGGGAACGTCCCACCAGAGTTGCAGTGTTGGATAAGCTCTGACCCAGTTGTCTAGCCATCGTGATTTGGCCCTTATCAAAGTTGCTTTTGTGCTTCTTGCCCATCTTTCCTGCTTCTGACAACCAGGTGGTCACAATATTATGGCTGATTGGTGTATTTATATATATATATATATATAATGTGCATTTTAATGTGCATGACAATTATCTAATTGTGTAACATCAATGCTGAATTAAATATGGATTAAAATGAACTGAACTGTATTCAGAAGATACTGTGATAAATTGGTAGGATTTCCATACCAAACCACAGAATTCATGTATGTTTCCTCCCTTTATTGTAATGGCAAGGTATGATCACATGAGGGAGTACTCTCCCACCCCCGTTGTCTTTATGGTCACCATACTTGGTGGTGGGGTGCTAGTAAATGCATTTGTCATTGTAAAACATGTACACAAAAAGTTTAATGTTCTGCATTCATTAATCTGAAGAAGTTTCTCACATTTATTTTTTCATTAAAATTTTCTTGAAAAAGTTAATTCATCATGCAAGTCTACTATTGCTTATTTAGGTAATAAGTACTGAGGTAATATTAGCCAAGATCCTTGGAAGCCACGTGTTTAGATAAAGAGATTTGACACCTATTGCCACTTTACCATCTCAAGACAATGCAAATACCATATATCTGATCATATACACAGGAAAGAGTAAAAAAAATAAATAAATAAATTAAAAAACACTAAAGGTTGTTATCTCACAGTTCTATGTGCACCCGATCACCAGCAGCCAGAGCAGCAGCATTGCTCCTACTGACAGCCCCATCTACTGGAGGGCTGTCATAGGCTGAAATTTGATGGACATTATTCTTCATAAGTATAGCCACTGCTGTGTTAGTGTTGTAGCCATAAGTACTGAAACTGAAGCAGTAGAGACATTTACTGGGGCTGCAAAGATTCCTACAACTGTTTTTCAGAATCTGGATTATGGTATCCATTTTTAGTCATGGTAACAAACATGTATGCCAGGATGTTTGTACTACAGTGAATTGTTTTGTTATATTGAACTGTATTATAACTAAATGTTCTAAAATTGATAAATGGGTCCAACACTGAATGTGTTTATCCAGTACAAGTATGTGTTCAGCTGTTTCACTACATTCATCATGTAGAACTGATCTGTATGTTTCAAACCACAAACTGTGATTCAAAATGTAGACTAGGAGAACTGGATTCTTTCTCCATTAACTACAATACAGTTGGACAATTAATGTATGTTTGATAATATTGTGTACAACTGAAATCTCCTGTTACACAACAAGCACACACTTTGACTGCAAATGCTAGTGAATCTATTTATGCTGTTTGTTCTTGTCTGACATACCAGAAGCAGAAGAGTGAGTTTCACGGCTTTGGGGCATTTTAAGGTAAGACTTAGAAAATCAGCCCTTCATTTATTGATTTCTTTTATTATTACTAGGATTTTTAAATCAGCATTAAAATAAGTTGACATTGTGTGATTTTGGGGAAATGTGAATGTGAATAATCTAAATGCATGTTTTAAAGACAAACTCTAGGATTTGTTTGCAACATGAAATTGTGCAGTATCTGCAACCATTGCCGATGCTTGAGAAGACTCTTGAGGATCAGATTCTTGTCTGTGCACGGTGCTTTGTAAATCTCACCAGAGTTTACTAAAAGAGGCGATCCAAGGAGCAGCTGTGGACAATTGCATGAAGAAGCTAAATGTTAATGTGAAATATGTAAATCTATAACAGGGTAAAATATGCTTCTCGCTATACACTTACAGAAAATTGTCATTTCTTTAGTGTGAAGAATATTAACACATTTGCTCCATTTCTGGGAACCCGTTCATTTAGTGTTGTAAGAGTTGGAAGATATATTTCAGCATGATAACAGAAAATATTATGGTTGTCTAGAGTTTAGAGCTGTGATATCGTTCTCGCATTGTTCTAAAGCCGTCATTTTGTCCTTGACTTTCTGTTTCCATCATCTACTCATTAATGCCCATGCCCCCTCTCTATGCAACAAACAAGAATCCCAGGAGGGGAAGTAGAAAAACAGTCTTGAACTCCATTTCTTCAGTCTTAAACTTGTGATCTGATGTATGTATTTCTCTTCACTGGATTATACACCTCCTCTTTTTTTTTTTTTTTATTTAGGACAATCCTAAGATTCAACTGAACGAACAATGTAAAAGGCCCTCAGGGATCCCATGTCCCAACAGGCCTGGTTCTACATGCATTTGTGAGGGTGGTTGCCACTAAAATATCAACATGAAAAGCGATTATATAAATAGAAAAGAATTGAAGGCTGATATCTAATTACAAATGATCCATCCATTTATTTTATTGGCTTACCAGAGTAACAGAACCTGTCCCAGCTGACAAGATGAGACAGGTTGTCAGTTCATCACAGGTTTAACGCAGAATCATTAAGTCATTATTGGTGTTTATATCATTCAGCATCATTTTATGTCTATATGCGTCTATATGTCTATATCTATCTATCTATATGGAAGTTCCCTAAGAAAAGTAACATTTCCCCACAGTTATAAACTGAACTGTATTCAAACTGTCATGTAAAAATGATTAATGTTTTATTCAGGAATGATATGATTACCAATCCCAAGAATATTTATTTTGTTGTTGTTGCAATACCAAGCTATGACCACAAGAGTGAGCATTTGTTCTTTTGAAGAAGGGTCACACATTTTTCCTTTCATTTAAATTTACTTTAAAATGAAACATAAACATGCATTGAGATTGTAGTGGAAAAAAAATAAATTGAGCTCTGAAACCAAACTGATTTTTTGATGATTTAGTGAAAGTAAAGAGTAAACCTTTGCAAAGGGATCAATACAGCAGGAACAGTCTTCATGCCAGCATTGACCAAAGAACAAAATAATAACAGCTCCTGTGTACTCATTGTGTGGATACAATCTCGCTCTGTTAGCTGGCTGTAGCTCAGGAGGTAGAGCAGGTCACACACTGATCAGAAGGTCGGAAGTTCAATTCCTGGCTACTCCAGACTGCATGCCAATGTATCCTTGGGCAAGATACTTAACCCCAAGTTGCTCTCTGATGCAAGCGTTGTAGTATGACTGTGTGTGAATGTTAGATAATAAAAAGCGCTTAGTTAATCATGGAAGTGCTTGTGTGAACGGGGTAAATGTAAACATGTGGTATAAGCACTTTGAGTGCTCAAAACAGAGTAGAAAAGTGCTATATAAGAACTAGTCCATTTACCATTTAGCTGTGGAGAGTTCCAGTTCACACCACCATGTAGCATCAGCATGATAATAACCTGCCTCATGACCTTGGACACAGTTCACATTTTAGTTGTTTTCTCATCTTCGCACACTCAGTCTTTGTACAAGAAAATTACAATCACATAATTTCTCTGTGTAGCCAAGAGGTACACAGAGGTTATTAGAGATGAAAAACAAATTTTCCATCACAGAGTTCTTGAAAGTCATGAAAGTCTACTATTGTTGGATTTTTTATTTTATTGAGACAAGTATTAATGTAATGTTACTTATAAGATAATTATACTGTTTTCTTATCAGAATGCTTAGAAGCCTTGCCTAAACAGATTTCACATGTACACAGCATGTTTTTATATTATTATCTCAAGAAAACCACTAAACAATTACCTTGTATCTGGTCATCTACATTATTCCCACAGTTCCATGTACACTTGATCACACGCAACTAATGTTGCAGAGCAGCAGTGTTGCTTCTAGAAGGACTATTGTTTAAAATTTAACAGACATTACTCTTTATAAGATTATTTTTCTATCTGGCTACTTTATAAGTAAATAGCATTGAAATGTAGAATTTTCAGAATCTGGAATATGGTATGCACTAATTCATGGATGTTTATGTATGTATGCCAGGATATTTGTATTATACTGAATTATATTGAAATACTGAACTGCACTAAATGTAATATTCTTATTAAATATTAAGAATATGATTACCAATCCCAAGAATTTTTTTTTGTTGCAATAGCAAGCTATGACCACAAGAGTGAGCATTTGTTCTTTTGAAGAAGGGTCACACATTCTTCTAAATATTCTTCTTAAATCAAATAATCTGCAATGACCTCCATTAATTAAATTACCATCTTTCTTAACATAGCTTATACGGCACTGCTTCCACAAAAAAATAAGGAATACTTCCTGTGCTTGCTGTGCTTTGATTTATTTCCAGTCTCTCAAAGCCTCTCTAACTTCTTATTTCTCCCTAAGTCCTTTTCACTGCTGAAAGAACACACTACCACCATTCCTATCCTGAAGGGTGACATTCAAAAATGAACTGACCACATAGAATGATCAGAGGGGAAATTTCAGTGAGATTGAAGAGAGACTTGACATGACTGAGTGGCTGCTGGAGGGGGGAAAAAACAGTTTTGGGAATCTGGTGGCACCAAAAAAACTCCAATACAAGAATCAACTTTCCCAACTGAAAACAACAGCCAAGAGCCCTGAACACAGACCTCGAAGCTGAGCTGAAGGCATAATCAATAAATCTAATTGGGCTAATCATTCTAAAAATGCTTTATATATTTTACAGTGTCAGTATCTTGTTGAGGCCATTACATCCACTTCTCTTGTTCCTTTCATAATTGTCGAATGGCTTGTGATGACCTCTTTGTGTTGACAGGATTAACAAAAAGACTCGGCCTCACAAATCTTAGAAACATTTTGTCTAACCAGATCCTCACTCTGGATGGCATTACTTTGGCCTCCAGTAACACTGAGAAATCTTGGAGTCATTTTTGAGCAGGATATGTCCCCCAGTGCACATATTAAACAGATATGTAGGACTGTTTTTTTGAAGTTGCGCAATATTTCTCAAATTAGAAACATTCTGTCTCAGACTGATGCTGAAAAGATAATTCATGCATTTATTACTTCTAGGAGCCCGGAGCGCAACATGAACAAGACCCAAGCAGACACACAAAATCCTTCTTGTAAAATAATAATGATTTATTTTGGTCACACACAAAACACACAGAGTGATTCACATCAGGGTGAGCCAAGGCCAAAACAATAAACAAAAACATGAACTGAAATCTACTGTGATCCGGCGTCTAACCTAATTCAGAAAGAAACACAAAAGAAATGACATAGCCTTACCTCCCTACCTACCTATTCACCACCGGAGAAAACTATATTCAACCAAACTGGTGGCTCACCCCTACCCACTCTGGATCATAACACATGTTCTTAGTTGTGGCTGGTTGGAAGCTTGGGACACAAATGATGTTCTCTCTCTGTCAGCGCGAAATGTATTCAAACTCTGTATGCAATTGCCAAGAGATGTATAATATTTAAAGATTAAATACACACATTACAAGCAAGAACTCTGACGTGACCGTGCTTTTACTTTCTTTAGTCCATAAAAAGGTGCCATTTTCAGCAAGAATTACTGCATCTCCAGGTGTGTTCGCTGGATCCAGCACTTCCTACACAGCAACATTCCAGTCTTCAACGAAGGTTTCACCAACATTGGAAATGCTTACAACAATGAAACAGGTATGACCAACACCCACTTAATCTTCTAAAAAGTGAGAGAAGATATACAAATGATACACAGTTGTATATTGCAACACATACTGCCTGTTCACCTGGTGTTTCCAACCCGTGTATTTTACATAGAAAAGTACAATATGTAAATATGTCAGCAGTGAATTCAGTGTCACTGATCATGTTGTTTCTTTTCAATGGAACATTTATAACTAAATCAACGAAGTACTCCAAGGCACTTTCTAGTCAAAAGAAATTTAAAATACCTTTATTTTCCTGGCATGGTCATGTTTAACCTAAAAAACTCAAACACACAAACCTTTATCAGGGAGTGAAACAAATTTCACTGGATTTTTTTCTGTTGGTGTTCCACCAATGGTAAGCTTCCAAGCAGGATGAGAGTGGAATATTCCACCACTGAAGGTCCATCAATAGGAGGAATTCTGAAAAGCTGGACAGAGGCAGGAGCCCAAAAGGACATCAACATCAAGCCCAAAAACATTCTTCGAATTCAACCAAAATCGAACCAAAATCAACGAAAAGATAACACGATGGAGCATCAACCACAGACAACATGAATGCATCTCCAAACCTTTATTAAAAAAAAAGAAAAGAAAAGAAAAGAAAAGAAAAAAAAAAAAAGAAGTAACATTTATTTTGTAGTGTCGATGGGTTACTGTTATGGAAGTCCAGGTATCATGTAGCCATGGGGTAGGCAATGTGGACATTATGTTCTGCTCACCTATGCTGCAGTTACCTTTTTGTTCTACCAATGTAAAACACTTTTCAGCTGGGATACGCTAGCCTATAATTAATAGTTATTAACTGTGAACTCCTTTTGATAAGAGAAATCAACAAATGTCTTTGTCTGTACTAATTTCCACTGTGGGATCAATAAAGTATCTATCTATCTATCTACCTACAATTATTGCACTTACAGAGCTGACACGGTGGTTAGCACTGTTGCCTCACCAAGAGACGCTCCGGGGTTCAAATCCAGTCCAGGGCCTCTCAGTATGTTGGCATGTGTCTGCATGGGTTCTTGTCAAGTACTCTGGCCGTGTCTCAAAGTCCAACAATGTGCCAATCATTATCAAATGACATCATTCTTGGAGATAGGGTGGCAAGTGATGAGCTTTACAGGTGTTGGTGGACATTTTTTCCCAATAGGACACAGGATACAGTGGGGCTTCCTCCTATAATTTTACTTGACTTTAGATAATTTTATGTTAAACTATTTTAACCTGATCGTACCTGATGGTAGTTTTCCTGAAGCAGAGTATTATAAATGTTGTCATCTGACTCTTCTAAAAATGTCAGACAAATGTGGAGTTTAATAGCAAGCTGTTATAGATATATGTTGTAAATTAATTTGGAACTATTGCATTGTTTTCTTTTGCAGGCTCTTTATTGCTCCAGTGAAAGAAGTTTACTTCACCTTGATGACTTTTGGCTACACTTCAGGAGCCATCTTAGTAAAGACCAGGCATTTCCAGGTTAGCACCTGAGATTTCATGCCAACACAACATGCAACACAATAAATCATGAACTGAATGTGGAAGATTTTGTCAACATCATTTTGTGGATAGGTAGGAAGTGTTTTCAGTGGGTTCCTCATTTTCCAGTTTTGCCTCGGGTTCTCTGGGGTCCTTACCCCTCAGCTGGAGCGGCTTCATCTGGGACCTCCCTCTCCCATCTGCTGGGATGGGCATGTGGTTGTTGTCAGAATGTGTGGCTATGGGTCTTCAGTGCTCTTGATGGGCTCTGGACAGCCCAGATGTCCTGGATCTTTCTCTATTTGCCTGTGGCTTCTGGTGGGCGGAGCTGTGGCTTTCCGCCCTCATTACTAACTACATTTCATGACATGGACACAGACACTCACGCTTACTCATGCAGGTGTAGCAGGATTGCTGGTTTGTGTAGCCATGCTTTGTTTCTGGGTTTGTTTTTTTTTTCTTTTAAATTTTTTTTCCCAGGTATTGTTTGTTTTTGTATGTTGTTTTTGCGTCTTTTACAGGTGTAGCAGTTGATGGAACATTGTGGTTTATTTGCTTGTGCTCTGTTCTTTCAATCCCCTCTTCCTATTTTCTCCCCTTTCTCTCCTTTTTTCCCCTCTTCTCTCTCAGCCTGTCAACTCTGGCATTAGAAGGACACATATATATTTGTGGGAAACATAACACAGATAAACAAATAAAATAAAAGGACAAACATTAACCAGGGGAGCCTACAGAAAATCTATAGAGCTCATCTTGGAAGAGTAAAAATGTTTGGAACAACGGTGCATTCAGATCGCAATTCTGTTTGCAAAATCTGCCAGACATGACAGGCTAAAAAAAAGAAAATGTAGGTATATATATATATTTGCATAATTACAGTGTTTAAACAGAATTCACCTTTAAGTGTTCCATCATTTCAGCAAACCAGTCACTGTCTGAGGTGCTGGGGCAGGTGCATCAGACAAGCTCGAATGTCTGTAACAGCTCCTGGCAGTTTGCCCATGTTCTCCCATCGCTGCATGATGGGATCAAAGCGGTGGACTAGTGCGGACTCACTGTAGTCATCCTGACAGTACCCACCCAGTACATAGATCTTCTGCTCAAGAACAACAGAGGCTGCACCAACATGGGGCACGGGCAGTGATGCAAAAGTAGTCCAGGAATCCTCCATAGGATCATACACCTCACAAGCTTGTTGGTCAGTGTAAAACTTCCTGAGGTTACAGACTCCACCGGCAACATATAGATGGCTTTGTAGGGCTTCCATGCAATGCTGGGCTCTGTCAAAGGTCATGTCTCCCAGGTAGATGGTTCCTCTCTCCGGGTGGTACAGAAATGTGGAAACAAGACACTCATACTTGCAGTTGAAACCTCCAGAGATGAAAATCCCTCCATTAGTGACAACAGCAGCATGGCCACTAAGAGCCTGGTCCAGTGGTCGGACGAAGCTGTGAAACAAGGGGCACCAGGCAGTAATGCCCAGATGGACAATCATTAAGGCAAATATTTTTTGTCCACTTTCAGTGTATTATGTACCAATAATCTATGACACAAAAATGTAAAAGTGGTATAATTCAGCCAGAATATAACATTAATACAAAAAGCATCATATGAAATATAAATAAAAAATGATTCAGCTGAATTTTGCCTGATGGAAGCCTTCCAGCTCATGCATTAATTTTGGAAAAGTTGCAGGCAACAACTGGCCCGTAAACTGAATGCTTGCTGGCTAGCTGATGACTCTCCATCTGTAAAGTTTCACAAAAGTTTGGAAGTTTTGAGTTTTGTTCTATGATTGAATGCTGTATCGTGTAATGGACAGTATTCGAGTTGTCTTGCTTTCTTTAACTTGCATTTCTGGTAGGGGTAAAAAAAAAAAAAAAATCCCTTTTTTATTGATTAAAACTCCCCTAACAGCAAAATGCACCGACATAACTGTGTAACTGCCCGCCTATGAACATCTGAAGACAAAATGCAAATTCCTGTCAAAGATTAGACATTTCTGATATCACAGTAGTGTGAAAAACACATCTTTCTTGGCACTTACTGCTTCCCCAAGTGATGGAATAAGAAAAAGCAAGAAAATAGTTCAAAGGTGACATCTTTGTGGAAATCTTGGTATTGCCGTTGCATAGAAGGGTAGAGGGTCAAAATGTGAGTGAACTCTTTCACTTACATTTGATAATTAGATAATTATTATAGACTGTACTTCTTTTTACATAGCATCAGTCTTTTAAATGTGTTGGCAGATTGTGAAGTATGCCTCCTATTCAAAAACAGATGTATTTGAATTCAGTGATTCAATATTTAAATTAGGCTTTAATTCTGGTTGCCCTCATTATTATTCTTCATGGTAAATTACTCATTTTACCTCCAGGAGTCAGTGTCTGGACTGTACATCTCAACACTGTCTATGTTGGTGTTGATGTCCTTATCTCCACCAATGGCGTAAAGGTGCGATTCATGTACCACAACTGAGAGGTTGCTTCTGAACTCCTGCATGTCTGCCAGCCTCTTCCAGCTGTCTGTCACTGGGTCATAACTAGCATACGTGAAAAAATAAAATAAAATGATATTTGTAACAATCTGTTTTTACGAAAGTGAGTAGATGTATATTCATGCACTGACTGTCTTTATTTACCTGTAGGCAGATTTCATGATGTCATCCTTTGCATAAAAGTAACATCCTCCAACTACATATAGCCTCCCATCCATTACTGCAACTCCATGCCTAAACTTTGGTTTATCTGGAATTTCACCTAATCTCCTCCACTCAATCTCTTTCACCAACCCTGTGCCACTGCGGAGGGAGTTTGCAAACCACACTTCCCTGCTTGGTATGCGCCGACCAACATCTGGATTCAGTTGGTCTCCTCCATCCAGAACCACAGCATCTTTCGGTCTCCTGATGCGACAGTGATCCTGAGACTTTGGAAGGCTGAAACCAAATTTTTTAAGCGCTGAACCATACCATAGAGTTCTACCTCTTTGTTTCCAAAGCACTCCATACGTAGGTTAATAGCTCTGACTTCTCGGAACTCTCGAAAGGTCATGAGGGGGAAGCGAACACCAGTCATGAGTAAGGCTGCATGTGCCAATCTCTCCTCAGGATCACCCTCAATCCATGAGATTACAGCTCGAAATGCAGCCAACTCTGAAGGCACACAAAGACCATCACAGCGAATGTAATCTAGAAGCTTTTCTGCTGGTAGGTCTTTAAACTTTGCTGTGCCTGACACTTCCATGAAGTTCCTCAGTACAAAGTCATTGGCCTCTTCAAGGAGCTCTGACATTCCATAAGCTTCAGCAAAAGATGCCACATCCAGACAAGAGCTTGCCTGTATTTTGTTTTGCATGAAGTTGAGGCAAACTGAGAGAGCAGATTGGAATTGAAGCTGAAGAGCCATGCACATGATCTCGAAAACTGAGTCCCAACTAAGTAGAAGGGTACCAGTGTAGGAATAGTTGATAAGAGCCTCTAATTCAGACACAGGCAGGAAAGGAAGGGCAACACAACTCTGATGGGATTCCTTCATTCCAGATGTGAACATGCCTCGGAAGTAATCGCTGCTCGCTGCCAAAATAACTCTGTGGATTCAAAAGAGATAGAAGGAAAGCCCAAATTTTAGCCACTATCAAACTTTCTTTAGGACACAAAAAGAAGTTGTACTAACCATGGAAAAAAGTGCCATCCACATCCAAAATCACATCACATCCCACTCTGTCTGCCCACAGCTGTTCAATGGACTGAAGGGTAATCTTCATTTGTTGTAGAGCAGAGATTTCTTGTGCGTCTTTCTTGAAACATTCACTGTTCTTTTTTTGCTCGTTGTTACAGAGATCCAAAAGTCTTGGGACTCTCAGGACTTGAGCTGCACCCTTGATTTGAGCCATATTGTCACTGTTCAAAGATGACACAACCCCAGTGTAGGCAAACTCCACAACACCCTGAAGCCCAGTAAGGTCAACTTCAGAACCCAAATGTATGGTCCACCGCTGTACTCCAAAATCCCCATCACTGTCTGATTTTTCCTCACTTTTGCCTCTTATTCTTTCCAGAAAGAAGCTGCTGACAGCAGCCAAGATAAGGGAGTGCACATGGAAGCTTTTCTGATTCTCAGTTGTCAGAGTCAGGTCTGTGAGAAGAGATGAATACAAAAATTCTTTCAGGGCTATAAACACCTCTTTAGGGTAGGTTGTGCCGAGGCATGTGTGGACATTATGCCCTTCAGCCCCCAAACTCTCATCGCTCAGATGCTCCTCAATTCCTTCCTTAGTTGTACCACTCATTCTGATGTTTGAGCTCTCTTTTGTAGTCCTCCTACTTGTCAAACCCATTCTGGAGTCATTGTAAGCAACAATCCTTCTCAGCTCGTGGTTGTCTTGTTCTATACCTTCACCACCTTCTTCAATAACTCTTTTCCTCCTCTCCTTCTCTCTCCTCCATCGTTCTTCCCATTCCATTGGCAGGTAACGCCTGGTAAACTCCATGTCATTGGTTATTTTCTCTGTGAATTATATGAACCGTTGTCTTTCCAATTACTTGTGCCTTTGCCACTTTTAAATCCCCTCTGTCTTTCTCTCTCTTAGGCTCAAGTTCACTTGCTGCACAAACAAGCAGCTATTCATAGTTACTGGGTCAGATAGATTTGATTTCAAGTGAGGCTTCACATGCACATCATTGTACTGTTCATCAAGAAAGGACAGAATTCAGTCTTTCAGAACAAGGAGGCAGTTTTTTCCCTCCACTACAAACATTTGACATTGACTTAAAGAGATATTAAACTGGTTGATGGCGGGTGTCCTACTGTAGGTTATATCTATATTTACTAATGACAAAATCTTTTCTCACCTTAGTTTGTATCACCTTACATGTAATAACAAAGTTGTTTTTTTTGTTTTTTTTCTGGAAGTAGGGACACACACTGAAAAGGAAGGACTTGTTTAAGGATGGCATGACCTTCGAGGGCTCTCCGAGTAAGTGAAATGACAAAATTTTATAATACTGTGTGTACCCAAATTAATTTCAACAACATCAAACAGAGGTACGGATTAAAGCATAGAGTACTAGTACTGTGGTATTACAGTGGATACCCACTTTTTATTAATTATTATTTTGTCTCTTCTTTTAACCTTAGACATTGCTTGCAAATATATAATAAAGGTTAAACTATCAGATCATTGTTAGAATTTAGAGAATATTATAGCAATATCTATTAAAATTTAAAAAAAAAAAAAGTTCATGTGATGTTTTGTGCATGAAAAGTTTGAAATAGTTGCAATGTGAATCTAGTGGTTTTAATGGACCTTGAATGCCATAAAAGTCCTGAATAACAAACTGGATGGACAATAAGGAAAAAGGCTAAAGTTTATTCCATTATCTTAGGATTATACAATGTTTTTCAGCAGCTTTGCATTTAATGATTAATCCAGACTCTTTTATAAAAGATTGTCTTATACTTCACTGAATTCAGTGAAGTACAAATCTAAAAAAGTACCATCCAACCTGAAGAATGGAGAAATTATCAGTAATTATTGTTCTTTGTTTTCTTGCTGGTTTAGCCGAATGCAAGGGTGAAAGTGATCAGGACCTGACAGTGAATCAAACAACCGACCACTCATGTGACCCAAACATCTACCTGGTGCTGAAGGAACTGGGGGCTCTAGAAGAGCGACTGAAAGCCACTGTGAGAGCCCTCGAAGAAACAAACAGAAGGTTGGAGGCCAGTGAGAGGAAGGTGGCTGCACTTAACAACACACTGACTGAGCTCAGGACAGTGTATGAAGGTAACAAAATATCTTGTAAGAATGAACTGACGAATGAACAATACTAATGAACCATATAGCCATGTAACAGTTCATGTAACTTATTTTGAAAATATTCTTTTCTGACTGATCTTTGAGGATGATTTTTACAAAAACATTTTTGTTACAATACTTAGTTCAACTCATGACAGGTGAAAAATCTAACATTAGGAAAGCATGAAAATTTGCTGCCGTCTGAGAGATCTCTTCACTTTCTCTTTGTAAAATCTGGAACTGAATTTAAATTCATCCTCACATACAAGGTAGTTTAAATACCTAATTTTCCTAATAAATTACTAAGATATCAGACTTCAGGATTACTTGTGGTTCCAAGAGTTTCCAAATTTAGAATAGGAGGCAGAGCCTTCAGCTATCAGGCCCCTCTCCTGTTCAACCAGCTCCTAGTTTGGGTTTTAGGTGTCAGACACCTCTCTACTTCTAAGATTAGGTCTTAGTTTCCATTTTGATAAAGCTTATAGTTAGTCCTGCTATTATAGGCTCCAGCTGCTGGTGGACTTCCCGTTCTTCTCCACTCCCTTCTTTTGACTCCTCATGTGTTTACATGCCACTACTTTTTTTTTTTTTAATTGTCTTCTCTTTGTGATAGAGTGTGATTTGTCCCATCTCTCTGTGCCCTCTGGTGTCAGCCTTTGTTGGAAACTGGTGCTGTATAATTAAAATCAAACTGAATTGTAATTCCATCAACCATTAGGATTTTCTGCTGTGTGTGGACATGATTTAAAGACAATGACAAAGTGCTGAAGTTTACACTTAATTGCAGATTTTTTAAAGCTGAAGAGAGCCAATCCAAATTTGGTGAAATACAAATGCTAATTTTTTTTTAACAGCTTCTAATGAAGTTTGAAATGTTTCAGGAATGTTTCAATTTTATACTACTACTACTACTACTACTACTACTACTACTACTAATAATAATAATAATAACAATAATAGTAATAAAATTATATAAATAAAGGAACACTTAAAAAACAAATCAGATCTCAATGGAAAATTAATGCTGGCTATCTATACTGATATTGACTTGGTAATGTGTTAGGAATAAAAGTTTGCCACATTTTTTTGACGAAAATGAAAATTATCAACCTACAGGGGCTGAATTCAAAGACATCCCTTACAGGTAATGTAAAAAAAAAACGATGCAGCAGGCCAAAATTTCACTGCAAACTCTCAACACATGAGGCTGTTCTTTGTCGTGCACCAGGAGGAATCCAGGACCCATGGCACCAATGTAGGGTCTGACAGTCAGTCCAAGGATTTCATCCCGATCCCTAATGGCAGTCAGGGTGCCATTGCCTAGCCTGTAGAGGTCTATTTATTGTTGAGGCACCTAGAAGGACTGCATTTTAAATTTCTTTGTGCAACTTGTGTGTACAGTGACAGTAAATATTCTATTCTATTCTATTCTGTAAAACTATTCTTGTTTTGGGGTTGTCTCATTGTTGCTCCTCTAGTGCACCTGTTGTTCATTTCATTAACATCAAAGCAGCTGAAACTGATTAACAGCCCCCTCTGCTACTGAACTGACCAGGTCAATATCCCAGAGGTTTAACTGACTTGATGCTATACTCTGAATACAAAGTGTTACTTTGATTCTTTCGAGCAGTAATATAATAATGAAAATTTGAAATGGTTTTTACTGTGAAAATTGATCATTAATATTTATTTATGTATTTATTTAGTTAGTTAGTTTATTGAATGAGCCAATCTAAAAAAAAATATATATATATATTGGTGTTTTTAGGGCAACGTCAGGTGGCATTTTCTGCTGCCTTAGGAATAGATGCAACCATTGGTCCAGCAAATTTTCTGTATCCTCTGGTCTACAGACACGTTCTGTCCAACATTGGAGGACATTACAGTCCAGTAACAGGTCAGAATTCATATAGTTGAATATACAAAAATTTATTGATTTGAATGTTTTGTATGTCTGATCCTGACATTTTTGCAGTCTTTAAGATGTATTTCTGTTTTGTTTGTATGCACAGTGCTAGCTTCATTGAGTTAATTACTGTTATTGTATTATTGTTCCTTGATGCAGGGTATTTTACAGCACCAGTTAAAGGAGTCTATTATTTCACCTTTTCTTCTTTCTGGTGGGGAGCAAAGACTGGGACCAGTGGTGGCAGTCTGCACCGCAATGGAAACAGGATTGTGTCGTGGTATGGTCACAGTCAAGCTCATCCCATCAGCGGCTCAAACAGCACTATCCTACTGCTACAAGTTGGAGACAAGGTCAATGTTCGCCTTTGGGAAAATCGACAGCTCAGTGATAATGTAAATAAATACTGCACATTCAGTGGATTTTTGCTTTTTCCACTGTGAAGCTTGTGTGAAAACAGGCAGATCAGACTTTTAATAGTGGCTTAAAGAAGACAAAATTGTGGTGTAACATTTTCTGCAGATTTTATTTTCCATTTTGTCAAATTCAGCAGAGTAAATTCAGCACAAGAGCATTTCTGCATGATGTCATGCATACAGAATGATAAACTCTGATGTGCAATGGAAATCATACTCTAAAATACTTTTAAACACCAGGGGAATGGGGAGTTCTCTCTAGGCAGAGGAGACAACTGGGTGTGAATACTTTGAAGACGGGAAGTGAATAGAAAGTTCCAAACAAAGGGGACTGTCTTACTTGATTCCGGGATTACGAAACCTTGCCGGGGTGGCGCGTAGGGGCAGCAGGGGTTTGGATGGTCCGAGGGGAGGGCAGGCGATTAGGTGTGTGTGGAGAAGGTGGCCGGTATGCGGTGGCTGACGAGCGGGTCCAGGAGGGCAGGCAGGCTGAAGTAAATCGAGGCTTCCTAGAGACACACACAGGGACATGAACACCTGACAGGCAGTAAACATAAAGACCCTTGTGATTTGGCTGGAGGTCGTTACCACTATGGTAGAATGACACTCTGGCGGAGACCGAGGGTAACACCTGGACTTTAAATACAGGGCTAATCACTGCACAACAGGTGTGCAGGATTACCCCGCTCCGACCTCAGGCTCCGCCTCAACATAGCAAAACACAGCCAGATCATTCCATATTATTCTTTTTACTTTTAATAAAGTGCATCTAATGAAGATATTTTGATTATGATCCTAATGTGACATTGACTCCAGTGTTTTTTTTTTTGTTTGTTTTTTCACATGAAAAATACACAGTATATTATAGAATGAGAAAACACATGCGGTCCTCCCATCGTTCTGGTATTTTCTTGGACAGAGCTCCTCCACCATTATAACGTCAGATAAAACAGTTTACTTTGAATGCAGCTTTCACAAAATCTTATTTTCTTTTATTAATTAGATTTCCTTACTCATTTAACACTTGCAAAGTTTATATTTATATTAGTCAAACTGTGATCACTTTTAATAGATTTTTGTTTAAAATAAATTTAGATAAAAAAGGATTGAAGGATTCTAGTTTTTAAAATTTATGATAATGTGTCCTTAAAAAAAATACAGGTAACATTTCATTTAAGTTATGTAAACTTATTTAACTCCTACCCATTTTTAAGTGAGTTGATGATTATCATGGTAAAAACTTTTAAAGAAATGGTTCCAGTTGTAATCAAGAAGAGTTGTAATCAAGAACTATGTAATGTAGAAATTTCCAGCCATCCATCCATTCTCTTCTGCTTATCCTGTTCAGGGTTGCTGTGGGGCTGGAGGCTATCCCAGCTATCATACAAATTTAATGCATGTTAAATGGGGCAAATGTTATAACAAGTTGTAATAAATCTGGTGAGTCTCTGATGTTTCTAATTCCCCATTGGTTCATTTCCTTTTCTAATAATAAAATTCATAAAGTCATGCCCAAACCAAATCCAATCCATCAAACGTAGCCAATGCTAATTCGTTAGTCTTTAGATGACTGCAGTCTATAAGGCTTCATCTCCACCTATTTGAGTCCCTGAACTGGACCCTCATCCCTGTTTGTGGTGTTGGTGCCTTTTGGGCATTTTTTTGTTTTTTTTTTGTGGAATTATCTGTTAATTGATGTGTGGTAGCCCTTCAGCCCATTCAAGACATTTGTACCCCAGGTTTGGTGAGTGAAATTCTACCATGTTCTTATCCTGCTGCTTACCATTACTTGGCCAGTAAGGATACTTACTCTATCTTCTAGGCTAAATATGGTAATTCTTGGCTCCAAAAAACCAACATGGTGGGGGCCAAGCATCATAATTGAGGCTGAGACTGGAAATCAATCCATCCTTTATACACAACCTATGACAATAGCTAGCTGTGAATCACACAGCTATTACTATTGGTGCATTTGAACATCACAGACTTTTCACTAGCTGGCAGTTTAAATGTCTGACCTGAGTTCTCACACACATTTCCTATTTCCTGCTTCTAAATTCAGTTAAAACTCAAGTTCTTGTACTTGGCCCCATTTCTCCCATATTGGCTTCTCTTCATTGGCTCCCTGTTAAATCTAGAATAGAATTTAAAATCCTTCTCCTCACCTACAAGGTCTTGAATAATCAGGCACCATCTTATCTCAAAGACCTCATAGTCCCATATCACCCCAACAGAGCACTTCACTCTCAGACTGCTGGCTTACTTGTGGTTGCTAGGATACTTAAGAGTAGAATGGGAGGCAGAGCCTTCAGCTTTCAGGCCCCTCTTCTGTGGAACCAGCTCCCAGCTTGGATTCGGGAGACAGACACCCTCTCTATTTTTAAGATTAGGCTTAAAACTTTCCTTTATGATAAAGCTTATAGTTAGAGCTGGATCAGGTGACCCTGAACCAGCCCGTAGTTATGCTGCTATAGGCCTAGTCTGCTGGGGGGTTCCCATAATGCACTGTTTCTTTTCATTCACCTTATTTACTCTGTTTATACCCCACTCTGCATTCAATCATTAATTATTATTAATCTCTGGTTCTCTTCCACAGCATGTCTTTTGTCTTGTCTCTCTCCCCTCAGCCCCAACTGGTTGCAGCAGATGACTGCCCCTCCCTGAGCCTGGTTCTGCTGGAGGTTTCTTCCTGTTAAATGGGAGTTTTTCCTTCCCACTTCGTTTTGACTGTTGGGTTTTCTCTGTATTATTGTAGGGTCTTTACCTACAATACAAAGTGCCTTGAGGCAACTGTTTGTTGTGATTTGGTGCTGTATAAATAAAACTGAATTGAATTGAATTGAATTGAATTGAATTGAATTGAATTGAATTGAATTGAATTGAAGTGAATCTCTGTTGGGGAATGTCATGGGGAAAGTTCAGCGATGCAGTGCATGAGTGAAAACTGCTTGTGATAGTAAACATTAACTGCAAAGAATATTTGAGCATGTTGGCACGCTGATTTAATGAACAGACTCACAGCCTTCTAATGCTCACTGCTTAATTAACCTTTCACTAGAGTCCTGGTTTACAGAAGAAACTCAAATGTTCAGCAGGGATATAGAAGACAACTTTCAAGAATTTGAAATGATAACAAACCTCTCAGGCTGATGTGATAAGGGACTATTTGTCCAAAGCGATTCTCCAGCTCTGTTCTACAGAAAGACATCACAGGACAGGCCATTTAAAACAGGAATTGTGAAAAGAATACTTGCTATAAGTCAGTCTTACGCTGTGAAGAAAGTTTGTTTCAAACCTGAAAGCCTGGAAGACTGGTTGTTCCATGATGACAATGTGGATGAGCGAGAGATACTTTGGTTTAGTCTTTGCAATAGCTGAGGCCATCCCATCCAGCATGGCTTTACAAGCTTTATCATAGGCCATACCAGCCATTCCTGAAGGGATACAGGACAGTTATTGAGAAAATAATAATGTGCTCAACGCCACTTACTGTACATTGTTACAGTAACTAGTTGTTCTTATAGCTCTTGTATAGTTATTTTATTTTAATTATACAATGTGTTTAAAAACACTTATTTATAATATGAGCCTTTTCTAACAATATAAACTAATTTGCTACTAATAATATGCAGAAGTACACACAATCACTTACAAACACATCTGCATACATCAGCATACACACAGGAACAGAGTACAAACTGGTGTTGATAGCTGGGAAGGACACCGAGTTATACCCTTTGCTCTCACATGACTCCAATATCTTTTTGCATTTCTTGCGAATCAACTGAGGATCACAGTGAAAGCGAGCGTGGATGATTTCCTTACATCTCAGCATCCCGGGTCCTGTGGTGCACATGTCATCTGATGGATTTCCTTCTGGAAGAGAGAAAAAAAAAAAGAAAAATAATGTTTATTTTCTATGTAAAGATTATTAAATCAAAACCTAAAACTGTTTAATGTTTAGCATCATTCCTAAGACTTACTTTGTGCTAACTCTGCTTGGACAGTGGGTCCCGCTGCAGTCAAAATGGCTTTGGAGACACCTGCAGACAAAGTTAGGTACAAATGTAGAGTCGTATCCAGTATAAACAAAATAAAGAGAATACTCATGTGGTCGTGTTAGCATGTTTGGTATTAAATAAAACATGTAGATCATACCAGAAGGGTTGTTAGAGAAGTCAGTTGTGTTGACAATGACATCAGTGGCCCCATTTGTGATGTCTCCACGAACCATCTGAAGCTTGACTCCACCCAGCATGGTTGTGACCTCATGGTCAGTCACAGAGACATGGCGGTAGAAGGACTCTAAAGTCACATAAATAAATAAATAAAAAAAGGAAGTGTGATGGTTGAATGTGAGATGGCAAATATTCACAATCAAGTTTAAATCAAATGGGTCGATGTGAAGGACAGAAAAATAAGTGTTTTGTTTTCTTTTAACTTTTTTGGCCCCATTACTTTGGTTTAACATAAGTAGTACTTTCCTAAGACTGCATGTTTATAGAGGTATCTCAGGAAGAAGCTAGAAACCTAAAAAGTTAACAGTGAGGCGTTTCTCTCACATTTTTATTAAATTAAGTCAATATCATTTTTCTGGTTGTATAGCAAACAAACAATACAATATATACACATTTACCTAAATATAAATTTACCAGATTAAACACTGCTTTCAGTGTTATACTAAAAGTGCAATGGCATTTTATACACTTACAAATACCATCATTAGATTTAAACAATATATTGTCTTCTATTAATGCTGTGATATTTCCCTACCATGTCGTGGAATCAAATAATTAATATAATAAATAATATGTGTTCTTAAGGATAAGTTGTAAAGAAGCAATTTACCCAGGTTTTTCTCAAACTGAAACTCAAAATGGAACAATTCTAACCTTGACCTGGGTTTGCATCATTGGTGAATCCTCTGAGATGCACGTTTCGCTGTGCAGACTGGAAGGCCTGCAAGGGGGGGAAAAAAAGGGAACATTTTTTCTTTTTGTTTTGATTAGTTCTATGACCTCTTTGTGGTGACACATTCTTCAATGACCAACAAATTCAGAGCCTTCACATTTAAAAAAAAAAAAAAAATAAGGAACTGCCCTTTACCTTGCTTGACTCTTTGTCACTGGGATGAATCACAATGCGAACCAGGAAAGGTGCACTGTTGTTTCTGTTCTTTTCAAATGTGCCAACCTCCTCCAGCAGAACCCTGGATACCACGCTGTGAGGGAAACGCAGGACAGCACCGGTCCCGACCACAGGAAGAGCCACTGAACTAAAACCTCTGATCTGACAGGAAGCCAGAATTTTTCTGATTCCTTGTCTCAGCGCCTGAAAGATTCATTTATTATAAGCATTGTAAACTACACAAAAACCTATAAAGACATTTTAAATATTCCATAATTCACCTGCACTGCTGTTCCATTTTGATTGTTGTCCCAGGGGACTAGGTTGAGGAAGATCAGTGCTTTGCATGTCAGGGGAGGTAAGTTCTCCACAAGGACTATTTCACCAGGCAGTGTCGCGCCTCCTGCTTCCCTGTTAAACCTTGCAGTCATCTGAGGGCCAACCACATTGGACAGAACATTTCCAACACGGGAAGAGAGAGGATCATGGGCAACCATGGGAGATACCAGGGCATCAACCTAAGAGAAAAGAAAAAAAAAATATTAAATTCCAACCAAAGATCATGTTGAACTTAAGAGCCAACCAGTATAGGATTTATAAGACTGATACCAAATTTGGGGGGTATTTAAGAATATAATGTATTGGCCAATAATTCTTTCCTTTCAGATGAATATTTGATATGCAGTTATTGGTGAGTATTTACTAAAATAACATGACAATGTAGCTTAAAAATAATTTTGTTTTATTGTTACAACAAATCATGGATTACTTGTTTACGCTCTGCCTGACTCTGGGCGGATCAGCTGGTTGTTGTTTGTGGCTCCAAGCTTGTGGTGCCAACAGCAAAGTCACAGAATGCCCTCTGGTGGACAATCCTTGCAATATCAACACTCATAGCATGGTTGAAGGCTGTTTCCCCAGTTTCTTCTTTACTTTTGAAATTTGCATTTATCCATCCATTCATCCATTCTCTCCCGCTTATCCAGGGCCGGGTCGCGGGGGCAGGAGCCTAAACAGAGAAGCCCAGGCTTCCCTCTCCCCAGCCACCTCCTCCAGCTCATCCGGAGGGACCCCAAGGCGTTCCCAGGCCAGCCGAGAGATATAATCCCTCCAGCGTGACCTGGGTCTACCATGGGGCCTCCTCCCGGTGGGATATGCCCGGAACACCTCACCCAAGAGGCGGCCAGGAGGCATCCTAATCAGATGCCCGAGCCACCTCAACTGGCTCCTTTCGATGTAGAGGAGCAGCGGCTTTACTCTGAGCCCCTCCCGGATGGCCGCACTTCTCACCTTATCTCTAAGGGAGAGGCCAGCCACCCTTCGAAGGAAACTCATTTCTGCCGCTTGTATTCGCGATCTTATTCTTTCGGTCACTACCCAAAGCTCGTGACCATAGGTGAGGGTAGGCACGTAGATCGACCGGTAAATCGAGAGCTTCGCTTTTACACTAAGCTCTCTCTTCACCACGACAGACCGGTGCAGCGTCCGCATCACTGCGGAAGCATCTCCGATCGGTCTGTCGATCTCCCGCTCACTTCTCCCATCACTCGTGAACAAGACCCCGAGATACTTGAACTCCTCCACTTGGGGCAAGAACTCGTTCCATCTGGTTCGGGGGTTACCACCACGGCAGGCACCAACCACCTTGCAGCCACAGCTCTCAGCAGCAGCCTCAATAATGGAGGTGCGGAACATGGTCCATTCGGACTCAATGTCCTCAGCCTCCTTTGGAATGCTGTCGAAGTTCTGCCGGAGGTGGGAGTTGAAGATCTCCCGGACTGGGGCTTCTGCCAGGCGTTCCCAGCACACCCTCACAATACGTTTAGGTGTGCCAGGTCTTTCCAGCATCTTCCCCAGCCACCTGATCCAACTCACCACCAGGTGGTGATCAGTTGACAGCTCAGCTCCTCTCTTCAACCAAGTGTCCAGAACATACGGCCGCAGATCTGATGATACGATTACAAAATCGATCATCGACCTGCGACCTATGGTGTCCTGGTGCCATGTGCACTTATGGACATCCTTATGTTCGAACCTGGTGTTCGTTATGGACAAACTGTGGTTTGCACAGAAGTCCAATAACAAAACACCATTTGGGTTCAGATCGGGCAGGCCGTTCCTCCCAATCACGCCCCTCCAGGTCTCACTGTCATTGCCCACGTGAGCGTTGAAGTCTCCCAGCAAGACTATGGAGTCCCCAAATGGAGCACTCTCCAGCACCCCGCCCAGCGACTCCAAAAAGGGTGGGTACTCTGAACTGTCATTCGGCGCATAAGCGCAAACAACAGTCAGGACCCGTTACCCCGGCCCGAAGGCGCAGGGAAACTACCCTGTCATCCACCGGTGTAAACTCCGACGTACAGGCAGCAAGCCGGGGGGATACAAGAATACCCACCCCAGCTCTCCGCCTCTCACCGAGGGCAACTCCAGACTGGAACAGAGTCCAGCCCTTCTCCAGGAGACTGGTTCCAGAGCCCAGGCCATGCGTTGAGGTGAGCCCAACTATATCTAGCTGGTATCTCTCAACCTCACGCACTAGCTCAGGCTCCTTCCCCACCAGAGAGGTGACATTCCATGTCCCAATAGCCAGTTTCGATAGCTGGGGATTGGTCCGCCAGGGCCTCCGCCCTCGGCCTCCGCCCTCGGCCTCCGCCCTCGGCCACCGCCCAACACACACTGCACCCAACCCCTACGACACCTCCTGCAGGTGGTGGGCCTACAGGAGGGCGGGCCCTTGTAACCTCTTCGGGCTGCGCCTGGCTGAGCACCACGGGCTAATGCCCGGCCACCAGACGCTCTCCCTCGAGCTCACTCCCCAGGCCTGGCTCCAGGGTGGGGCCCCGGTAACCCTATTCCGGGCAGGGTAAACTGTTCCCTTGCTGTTTCAATCATAGGGGTCTTCTGAACCGCTCTTTGTCTGGACCCTCACCCAGGACCAGTTTGCCATGGGAGACCCTACCAGGGGGACAAGCCCCCCGGACAACATAGCTCCTGGGATCACTGGGGCACACAAACCCCTCCACCACAACAAGGTGGCGATTCACGGAGGAGATTTGCATTCATCAACAGTTATAAATGCAGATTCCAATATATTGGCAAATGGCAGATAACAACGAGCAGGACTGGGCTCTATGTAGCATCTACTCTATGTGTAAACAGACCTCACAGTAACTCCTGCAGAAGACCTAAATTAAATATTAACGTTTAATCAAATAGAATCGAGTCATATAAACCGTTTTCATACTTAAACCTTCGTCCAAGTAAAACATTTTTCAGCGGAAGAAGAAATCAAAAATCTCATTATTCAAATCTTTTCACGGGACTCACCCTCTCGCTCCTTGAAAGCAATGCTGTAAACTTTGTCGTTTACGTTTGTCACTGAGCCGCACTCCCCGCCGCCCGATTTGCGACAAATATGGAAATAATTTTCTATCCTCTTCTGTTGCTCCGGGCTCAGACTGGCACACTCGAAGAAAACGGGATACTGGTAAATGTCCCCCATAATGCAGAGTCCGCAGATTCAGTAATTTCACATACAGGACTAATACATGGCTCTAATACAGAGACTGAGACGCTCAGCGACTCAGCGCTTTATTACGCTCAGATATGACGTCAGCAGCTGTCACTGACAGCACTTCCTCCTTCCTGACTAGTTTAGCTGCAAATTAATTCCAACAACAGACTTTTTTTTTTTGTCTAATTACAGAAATAATAGAGTATTTACTCATATAATCTGCTCAATACGCAGTTATTTTTTAACAGAAAAAATAATAAACATTGGTGCTTTACATTTAAGGTGTCTAAGTTTCTAAAGCCAAGGCCTTATGATGATGATGATGATGATGATGATGATGATACTTTACAGGTAAAGTTATTTACTGCATCACCCAGTATTCACGTCCTCACAATGTCTCCCACAATGCAAAAATATGATTTTAAAATTAATAAACAATAATTTGTTTTTTAACATATTAATTATTAAATGTAATCATAATCACTACTAAAGAAATTGTCATAGTGATGTTACCACATCACCTCTAATTTTCATTTCAAGATATGAATACTACTTCTAAAATGAGAAGAATTTCCTAAACTCATTGTAAATTGTGTCATTCGTAATGTTTATTTAGCATTTCACTCTCAGGCAAGGCATCCTTACATAAACGAAACCCCAAAACACCATAGTTGAAGTAATAAAAGTGTAACTGCCACAGACTATTGCAATGTGAGTGAATCAAAGCAGTGAAGAAAGTAGTCATTCAGATGTTCCTGAATCAGGAAAACAGAACAGAAAATACAGTTATAGTGTTACTTCAGATTGTATTTATTTATTTACTATTTTGTTGCTAAATTCTGTCAAAATCTAACCTGTGATTAGTTATTCACTGATCTCAAACAGTAAACACACAGTAGTAACACATGTTAAACTAATGTTTGTCAAGAAATTTGATAATCACATTTGGATTGCACATATATAGAAAAATACAGTACAGTACAACAATACAGATCTGTGACAAATTAAAGGAAAAGCAGCATTGATGTGTACAAAGGATAAGATACCTGGTTAGCACATGCTGACTCGGCATCAGTTCTGAATGTCTCTGCAGCTGTTTAGGTGGGTGGAGCTCTTATCTTTGCATAAATAACTAGGGCTGTGCAAGAGGTTAGAGCCTACAGGGTTAACACAGAGAGACAGAAAACCGCAGTAGCTCACATCCACAGCAGTTTAGATTCTCTAATGAACCCAACATGTGTATCTTTGGTCAGTGGGGCAAAAGAGAAGAACCAAAGGGGTCAAGGAGAACATGAAACTACACACACAAAGACCAGCTTCAAATCCTGAACCTTTTTGTTGCTGCTGCCACCGTGCCACCCACTACAACTTATGGGTCTATACACCCACCTGCCCCTTTATTAGGTACACCTGTTCAATTCATTGTTAGCACAAATATCTAAGTCAGCTACATGGCAGCAACTCAGTGTACTTAGACATGTAGACATAGTCAGGACAACCTGCTGAACTTCAAAGAGAATGGGGAGGAAAGGTGATGTAAGTGACTTTGAATGTGACATGGTTGTTGGTGTTAGGCAGGCTGGTCTGAGTGTTTCTGAAACTGCTGAGCTACTGAGATTTTCCCACCATCCACCATCTCTGTGGATGGACCAAAATCACTGAGGAAGGCTTCCAGCACCTTGTTGAATCTGTGCCACTAAGAACTGAAGCTTATCTGGAGCCAAACGGAGGTCTAACCCAGTATTAGTAAAGTGAATATCTAATAAAGTGACCAGTGAGTGGATTTTACTCTGACTGTCCTACAGATGGGAGCATTGTCCTATCACACACACAGCCACATGAACCACAGGAATCCCTCACTATAGATAAGTTGTTGAGGGCTTTCCTTTAATTTGTCACCCAGTTGACAGACAGAAATAATTTAAAAAATAAAAATTCCACCTGCATATTTTAATCTTTTGTTTATTTGTGTGTTTACTGAAATGGTAGCATTAGTTCTCCTGTAGATCTGATCCACTTACCCTTCACAGTGAGTAGAAACAGACTCCCCTGCATCTTTGCTCTGCTGAATGACAGCGATACTTCAGTGCGCTATGACTCAAATATGGTAATCTTTACAGGTTACCTTAATTTGAATAAACATAGGACACTTCCTATGTTTAAGCTCAGCCTAAATAAATATGGAATTGTTCATGTAATTACTGCAATAGAAATAGACTTAGAGCAGCATGGTGGTACAGTCATCCCTGCTCCAGGAGCAAGAACAACCTGGGTTTTCTGTGTGGAGTTTGCATGCCTGTATGATTCTCTCCTCTCAGTCTAAAGACATGCATGGGGTTTGGTGAATTGGCGATTATAAAATGGCCACAGGTGTGAATGTGAGCATGAACTGCTGTCACAGAGTGTACACCGCCTTTCACCCTGTGACAGCTGGGAGAGCAGGAGTAGTTCACTGCTGCACTGTGTGAGGACCTTAAACTACAAAATAATTTACTGAATTGCATTTGATCAGTTGTTATATGTTCTGATACCAAATTAATGAAGAAACCCATTATGTTAAGCCACGGCATATAAATTCTAGTAACACTTTATAATGACTAAACACTATTAAGCATTTATGAGGTATTAGTTAATACTTAATTCATCAGTTATAAAGCATTGCTCCTACTTATTAATGTTTATTCTTGCTTAAGAAGCTCATATATAGCATGTTTAATGGCAGCAGTTTTAAACATTATAAATGATGGAAACAATTTCTAAATAAAATATTACATCAGTTGTTGTCAATGGTGCTGATCAAAAGCAGGAATGATGCTATTGATATTACTGATCATTGCTATTTGCTATTATATTTGCACTTGCAATGTGTGTCTGTGTACATGTAAACAAATCTGACAGCAAACAGCAGACGGCTCAAAGCTTCTTTTATGCTGCTTATAAAAAATGTCAGCTACAGTTTATTTTAATGGTTCTAAGGAAAGATGTTCTCTAAATAAATAAAATTAATGCCCTTTATCAGCAACAGTACTCAGATATACTATTGAAATCAAGAAGACCTTCACACCATTACACCACCTTCAACCTGCACAGTCAACACAAGACTTGTTGTGTCCATAGATCGATTTGGCTGCTGCCTAATTCTAGTCTCAGATTCCAAGTGCACAAATTTTTATCACTTATTCAGGTTGTTGTTTGTATTTGTTTGTTTGTTTGATCTTTTTTTTTTAATTTCTTTTTGAGCTGCTCTGAGTAAACATTAGAGAGCGTTGTGTGTAAAAAAAAAACCCTACAGTATCGCCGTCAGCTCTGACGAGTCTGTGTGGTACAGTCTATTGGAGCTCCTGCCTTCTATCAGTGGTACTGCCATTGCCTGATTTTGTTATTGAATAAATGAATAACTTCATGGTGTGCAGGTGATTCAGTGTAAATCTGTGAACTGGCAATCAACATTTTCACCAGCAAATTGACCCTGTTTGCAGAACCAGGAAGCAGACTTTAAACAGAGAAGCTGCTTTGAATGCAGCAGTAAGTGTCTGAAACTAGATGCTGCAGTGAAATATGACAGAGAGTTCCTTTGTGTTATTGTGATACATGCTTCATTCATCTGTTTACCTCTGCTTAGTCTGCCTCTTAGAGGTTTATTTCAGTATTGTTAGCAGCTCAGTCTGCTGTGTAACATGGACTTGCCTGCTTCTTATTATAATAAGGATAAATGATAATAAAACAGTAAGAATAGTGCTGGTGTCACAGTAAAGTTATGACAAAGATATAATTGAACAGTATTTCACAAAGAAATCCACTAAAATATACAACAGCTTGATAGCTGCAGAAATGTCATTATAACACGTTTACTCTGCAGTAAACTTTAATATTCAGTAGATGGTAGTATTGGACTGTATTTGTCCATGTGAATACTGCAACAGGAAGAATGAACATAGAAATATGTGTACTAATTATAGTATAAGTACTGTAGATTGATGCATGCATCTACATGATATATATTCCTTTAAAATTTAAAAATTTTTTAAAAAAATTTTGTTTGTTACACAGCACATAGACGAAGACTGCTCCGTGCATCTATACCGTGCTGTTAATTTGCTGTGCCGTGTGATGATGATGGTACATTAATACACTGGATTGAATTTGTTCGACTGCTGTGTGCTCCAACACCAAGAGACCCATTACAGAGAGCCACTCCACATAAAGCTGCACCAGTTATCAATATTTAATAGATATTGTATTCTCACACAGAGTCCTCCTTCTCTCTTCTTTTGAAATAATGACAATAATTAAGATGTCAATTCAAATCATTATTTATTTATAAACAGTGGAAGTGTGAGGATGTTGAAACATTGGGGGCTCAGCCCTGAAATCTTTTGGATTTTCACTCATTAACAAAACCTTTGTAAAGTTACTTATTGTATTTTATCATAAAACAGATATAAAATGACAGACACTGTGCACCAGCTAAAGGCTGAAATCAAAAAATAATACAGAAATAAACAGTACAATTTGAGTCCTCCTTTATTACTTTTTTCATTTTAAGCAACAGAATTAAAACCTTAAAGAAACAAAGTTGATGAAGAAATCCTTTGTGAGACTGCATGCTGCCAGTATTTGGTTCAGTTTTTCAATGTTAGCAGTTCTGCTCTCAGACCTTCTGCTTCTATTATTGCATAATGGCCCCATTTAGACTGTGTCTTGTATTTTAGATGCTCATGTTTTCTTCACCTTTCCTGCTCGTTTGGAGCACTCTCCTCCTGCTCTATTCCATACCATAAGAGCTAAATAGTCACTAATGAAGCAACAGCAGAGCTGCAGATGTACCTCAGTCAGCATTATATTGTTATTTAATCCCATTGGATTCTGGAGCATTTCCACCTAATGATGTCTGTCATCACTTCCTCTTTTCCTTTTATTTTAATAACCTCTCTCCTTTTACACTGGTTTGGTCATTGCATTATATTTTTCTATGGTTGAGTTATTTCACACAAACTCTCCTGTGTAGTGTCTTCAAATGTCCACCAGATTTCATTAATCCACAGTGAACTTGGATCATCACATTATGCACTGACCTCACTTTGAGTACACACACATGCAAATGTTTCAATAGCACAACAAAAGATAAATGTGGAAATGACACAAAATGCACTCATATAATAGTTAATTGTTTTCTTCTAAAACAACAGTCACATTATTTCCTGTAGAATGATGGAGTCACTGACTTTGTGAAATGTCAGTATTGTTATGGTTACAACAGTAACACACTGTATGTTTCTTTTACTAAGTTTTAACATTGAAGGCCATTCTTGATTTTGCATGGACACAGAGCATCTCCCCGTTACCATGGTTACTATCCCTTTTGCATACATGTATGCACAGTTTGAGAGGAGAAAACAGTCGTGACCCTCTGCTTATGAGCTGCGTCTGTGCCTGAAACCAACCAATTTAAATGAACTCTAATTCAGCCAAGAAGAACGATCAAATATCCACCCAGAACTACACCAGAAGCTTGTTGATGGAGACCTAAACCATCAGGTTGAGGCACAGCATGCTAAAGAAATATTAGTGGGAGTGGATGTGTACTACTGACCCGGAGTGGATTTGAAAAAAAAAAAAAACTCAAAATAAAGTCAAATTTGTGAACGTAATTCTGTTTGTAAGTCATTAAAGATGAAAGCTGTACAATCATTCCACCCTGGAAAAAGAACAGTTCAAAGAAATCATTAAAACCCAAAATTAGCATCAAATTCACGCCCACGATGAGTGGATGTAAACTTCAGACCTGCACATATATATATAAAACCTGATGAATAATAAAACAACTTCAACAACTAAAAGAGTACAATTGTGTGTTAATAAGCAAGCAGAAAGTGAGATTAAGTTTATAACTTATTGTATAGAACAAATAAAATTATAGGTCTCATTTTTTCTCTGACTGAACCACTCATGCTGTCCTCCTCTGTCCATGCCCACAGCCCTGTCACACTCCTCAGTCTTTCCCTCTGTGGCCCACTTCTCATAGCAGACCACGTAGTCACTGACCCATAACCATAACCCGAACGTGCATTTGTAGCTCAGTCCCAGCCAAATGTAGGGACTGTCGGCCTCTTTGGCTTTTTCCTGGACCCATTCCTGCACTTCAGGGTTGGTGATGGAAACTAGTCCGTGGTAGTTGTTGTTACAGTAATCCAAGGCTTCTTCCCAGGTCCTGTTTTCTTTGATCAGGATCACTTTCTCTATTATAGCAAACACAGAAATTTCAGTTCATTTCAAAGAGGGAACTCTGTGAAGACTTGGATTACACTAACGTACATCATGCTGAGAGTCGTCTAACAGAAAAAAAAAAATTATAAAAAAAAAACAATATAATGAATCAGTGATTCCAGTGGTGCTCCTGTTGGAGAAACAACTGATACAATTTTTTTTTAATAAAAACTCACCATCATTATAACAGAAGAAGGGTTTTGTCTTGTTACATTCATCAGAGCTCCATCTTCCTGATCTGTTTAACAGAGTCATAGCACATGTGTTGCTGCTTTGTCCATCATTAAATAACTCCATATCCCAGAGTCTGAAAGAGAAATCACTCCCATCTGACCACCTCCAGCTGTCTCTGAACAGGCCGATCCAGGCACTGAATGGACCCTGAAATTTTATCAGGTTCTCCATTTCTTTGCCTTCTGCCTGATCAGGTCCGCTGGCCAGGTCAGTGTGATTGTATCTGCAGTAGCTCTGAGCCTGTGTCCAGTTCATAAACAGCTCTATCAAATACAATGTTATGTTGTTTTTCCTGGTTGCTGTGGATCAAATAACCAAAAAAAGAAAAGAAATAAATACCATCATCTATAATTTGAGGAAATCTACAGATACAGACCGTGTCAGTGAGTTTCTTATTGTGTCTCTAGTTTCTCTCTCTAGTAGTGTGATTACTATCTACATATTCTCACCATCATAGCAGATGAACCACATAGTTTTACTACATGCAACATCTGCCCACTTGGTCCTTTGCCTCCCACAGTTCCCCTGAAGTTCTTTATTAGTTCTTCCACTCAGATTCCAACTGTTATAATTTTCAATGTATTTCACCCCTGGCAGAGACCAGTGCCACGTCCTGTTTCCTCCTGTGTTGTTCAGTCCAATCCAGGCTTCTCCTTGGTGCTGTGTGGAGTTACGGAGTCTTCTCACGTCCACCATGTCAAACACTTTGGCCAGGTCTGTGTACTTCTCTCTGCAGTATTTCTGTGCTTCTCCCCAGGTCTTCTGTTCTTCAACAAAGTGGTACTCATACAGGCGACACATGAAGAAGAAACACTGACCTAAACACACACACACACACACACGCACACGCACACACACACACACACACACATAAAATTATTTATCACATAAATGTGGATCTCTTTGCAGTAATTTAATTTGTAAAAGTATTAAGGTGTTCAATAATACTTTTTACTAAAAACGATTAATAGAATCCACATTAATTTATCATCATTTTAGAGTAAAGCAGATCACTCACCCATCAGAATAAACAGAAACAGACTCCACTGCATCTTTGATCTGTCAGATTCAAATTATATCTTATTGCACAACGAAACATTAATTTCATCATCTCTCCTGTGTTTGATGTTCACTTTATGTCAAAAAAGAAAAAAATACAGCTGAATATAAGATGGTAGGAAATATGGATGGGAAGGAAAATCCTGTGAAACAATATGAGCAGAGCAGATATGGACATCATGAAGGAGCTGCTTAAAACCTTTAATGCTCCTCATCATGAAAGATCTTTCATTTGAAGTCCATCAGTGAGAGTTGGAATAATAAATGCAGAGTTATTTTATGATTACAAGAAAGACAAAATACTTCAAATGTACTCTACACATCACCTCTGTACCCACAAACATGAAATGAAATTACAGGGTTCAAACTTACATGTGATCATGAAGACAGCACTCAATTAACTATTGATAGAAACTAAAAGAGAGCTCTTTTGGCCAAATCAGGATTTAAATATTAAAATACAAGAGTCAAACTACACCCCCACCCTGACACAATGATCCACTGATGGGAGGAATTTGCATATTTCAGTTATGAAAGGGGTCATTTACATTATGAGGAAATGGAAAAAGGAAGGAAAACAGCGCACTGTTGAATGTCTGACATGCAAGAATAGGAAGCATCATTTCAACATGTCCAACATGTCTTCCTTATTTGTATTGCATAATAAAGTTAAACATTTTGTTAATGTGTGGGGATGGTGGGGTGTGGTTGGGGGGGCACAGGGGGAGAAGATCTAAATTATGTGTAGAAAGCAGCTCCACAGAGCAGCCGCTCACTGTGAATTCAAACTGCACCTAAAACAGTTTCATTGAGGAAACACGTCTCTGTAGTTACACTAAACTTTCATATAGAAAATAATCTGACTGTGGGTTTGAGAGCTTCATGTCCACAACATGAAGATTATTGCACACAAACAGATGAAGTGCTCATAAAATATGTTAAGAGATGAATGTATCTGCTGGGAATGTGGAAAATTCCAAAGAGGCACAAACTATGAAGTACCATTGTGTACTCTACAATAATGAGGTACTTTTATGTGAGTATTTTATTTTCATGCAAGCTTATACAACTTAATATTAAATTTCAGAAGGAAACATTGTGCAAACTTAACATCTGTAGTTGTAGAAGTGTTGATGAGATATGATCTTTGAAGCTACTTAATCTGTAACTAATCTAATATTTTCTGTAATGCTCAGTAAATCATGACTGCAGCTTCTTAACTGTGATTATGATCAGAATTCACAGAAATAAACTCCACTGCATCGTTCATGTCAGATATATTTGATCTGACTTATAGACAGCTTGGAAACAGCTCTTCTGTGCTGCATGAACAGAGGCTGTCAAGAAAAGATGAGTATAGGAAGGCTGAAACATGCAAAGCACAGTCAAATAGATCAGTACAGAAACCTTTTTATTCAAACCTATGAAGCTAAAACTGAACATTTTGTAATTTTTTCAGCATTTTTAATAAAGATAAACTCGAATGTATAACTGAAATACTTTCAACCCTCTCTGCACATTAAAGAAGTTTCTCAGTGTGATGTAGAGGAAAAATGGAGAGAATAAAGCAGAGCATCTACATGCTCATAAATTAATGTCAGGTCAGTCAAAAACACAGTAAAAGTACACAGAGTATTAGCTTATTTGTATTTATGTGTCTTATTTTTCAATCACTGTGTTTTTTAATACTTTTACATGATGGTTAAATACAAAGATAATTCTTTGAATTTTTTCATTAGTTTAAGAAGTGCACACTTATTTTGTGTGCCTGATTTTGGGCTTTTAAGTGTGTGCTATGATTTGTGTAGTCCTGACAGTAAACCTTTAGTCACAATCAGTCCCAAATGTTAGCATTTGTAGTCTGGATAACTCGGCTGCACTGAAACACTGATCATTTAAAATATTTCAGATTTATATTTGATCAGAAAAATGTTGATAAAATCAAATATTGACATCATGTAAAAAGCAGAGAAACAGAAACACTGTCATAAATACTCAGTAACCTCTGCATATGCACAAACATGAAATGAACAAACTTACATCTGGTTAGTTCTTCTCTCCTCAGTGTTCATAAAGACTGCTGTCACATAAATATTACATGCTGTGCTCACACAGAGATCTTATTTGCCACAGGTGAGGATTTGAATATGAAAATGTTTTACCAGAATGAGCCAATGTAGAGATCTTTGGTGAAAAGGTGATTTTATTTAGCATCCTTGTTGCTGATGAAAACAGAACGATAACACTGCACTGTTGACTGAGCAACCAGTCAGAGCAGTCAGTGGAGAGAACACGGCAAACCTGTTCTTAGTTCTTTTTTAGCTTTTTGCATATTTGTCACACTGAAATGTTTCAGATCCTATAAATAATTTCAACAGTGGACAAAAACAACCCGAAAGATCCAACATGCAGTTTTTTAAACTGATGATTTCATTCCTTAAAGGATAAAAATTTATCCAACCCTACCTGATGCTAAACCTAATAACAGGTTGTTCCTCCCTTGGCAGCAAAAACTGAAATCAAGTATTTGTGATAACTGGCAATAAAACTTTCACATCACTGTGGAGGAATTTTGGTCCATTTTTCTTTGCTGAATTGTTTTAATTCAGCATCACTGGAGGGTTTTCCAGCATGATCCACCTGTTGAAGGTCACGCCAAGAGATCCAGATTTGAAGAGGCCATTTCAAAACCTTCATTATTTATTTATTTATTTTGAGCCTTTCAGAGGTGGCCTTGCTGTTGTGCTTGGATCATCGTCCTGCTGCATAACCCAAATACCTTTGAGCTTCAGGTCATGAACTGATGGATGGATGTTCTCCTTCAGGATTTTCTCATAGAGAGCAGAATTCATGGTTCCATCAGTTATGGCAAATCGTCCTGAAGCAGCAAAGCAGCCGCAGACCATCACACTACCACCACCACGTTTGACTGTTGGTACGATCTTCTTTTTTATGAAATGCTCTGTTAGTTTTATGCCAGGAGTAACGGGACTCAAACCTTCCAAAAAAATTCAACTTTGTCTCATCAGTCCAAAGAATATTTTCCCAGAAGTTTTGGGGATCATCAAGATGTTTTTTGGCAAATGTGAGATGAGCCTTTGTGCTCTTCTTGGTCAGCAGTGGGTTTCTGCTTGAACTCTCCCATGGACACTATTTTTGCCCAGTCTCTTTCTGACTGTTGAATCATGAACTCTGACCTTAAATATGATCAGCTCTTAACCTGTCTAGCCACTGGGAGGCGCTGCTTGATAATAATAGTTCATGTGAACATAGAAGTGAGGATGCTGTTTGCAGCCGGTCACCATGCTGTCACTGGAAAACTGAAGCAGACCCTGACGTGGCCCTCCGGGCACCAAGGTTAATCCCAAAAAGGACCCCTGGTGTCAGGGACAGGAACTGCTCTACCATCTGTCACACAGGCCCAAAAACACCTGAACATCTGTAATATAAAAATGACAATATGTGGAACACTGAGAGAGCAAGGCTCAAAAACCTTTCTGTAC
Organism: Amphilophus citrinellus; assembly: GCA_013435755.1. NCBI lineage: Eukaryota > Metazoa > Chordata > Actinopteri > Cichliformes > Cichlidae > Amphilophus > Amphilophus citrinellus. Next base: position 28,943,497 of record CM024194.1, read on the forward strand.
GTATTTATTATAGTCCATAAATCAAATTGATGTTGTCTTACATTGTGTTCATTAGAGTTTCAGTTTATACTTAATTAAAATCCTGGAAAATCAAAGTCTGTTGTATTTTTCCACTTTAAACTGTTGTTTTATTGTCTCAACACACAGTGATGTAAAATCACTGCCAGATGTTGAAAGCTGAGGTTATTCTGAAAAAAAAAAGGGCAAAGGCAGTAACTCACAGTATGATTTCTGACTCTTTTACAAAAACATTTACAAAAGAAGTCCAGGCAGCCTGTATGACACTTGATAAAGATAAAGAGTTAATGCTGAAGTTTTCCAAAACCCCAAAATAAAAGCAGTGCTGGAGCCAGGAATGTAAACATTAGGAATCAGGAGGAAACCATGAAGCAAGGAAGCATACAGCTGAGAGGGAAAACAGGAACTGCGGCAAACATGGAGAGGAGAGGCACACAGCATAGAGGGAGGATCCAACAATGACAGGAGGAAACTCAGATAATAAAAACACAGCCTAAACACTCCAGATAATGAGGGGAGAGGAAACAGGTGGGAACTGGAGCTTAAAAAAAGGCGACTGGACTTCTTTTTGTTTCTTGAAGACGTTTCACTTCTCACCCGAAAGTCTTCTTCAGTTCTCAAACAAAAAGGTGGAGAGACCCAGGTATTTAAACCCCAGTGGGCGTGGTCTCCTGGAAGTGGTTGTGACTCACTATTGAGCATGTGCATAATCACATGCGCCAAGGTGTGAAAGGAGGCGTGGGTCATTACAATCAGTGGTTTCATGTGAAACCAATTTGGAGCATCACCCCATCGTATCAAGTGACCTATTGAGGTCACCCGAACAAAGGTGTGAATGGGTGTTGAGGCGCCTGGGGAGGGAGCTCAGGACAGCATTGTAAGCGGGGGAAAGCTGGTGACATAATCCACCTCCTCTGTTCAGTGATGGTTGTTCAAAGTGGACATAGATGCTTCTTTTACTCCTCTCTCAAACCATCTGTTTTACTGGTCCAAAATGTGAACATTGGCATCCTCAAAAGAGTGACCTTTGACCTTTAGATGCAGATGTACAGCTGAGTCTTGTCCTGTCGAGGTGGCTCTTCTATGCCATGCCAATCGTTTGTGAAGAGGCTGTTTGGTTTCTCCAATTTTGCCTTAGAGTCAAAAACTGGTCCATCCCAAGGACAAAACCCCCAAACACAAGATCAGCAACATAGTGGATGCTGTCCAGTGCAGTGACGAGCACTCGGACCTCTACATTGGAGAAACCAAACAGCCTTTTCACAAATGAATGACACAGACTGAACATCTGAACCTGACACAGAGACAAAAGGTGAACAAAGACAGAGACGAGACGAGGACAGCATGGACACGAAAGGGAACTAACACCATCTAACGGTGACAGACACAGAGGATCATTTTACAACGTCACTTCGAATGTTTTATTTATAAACTGTGATTTTACATGGTTTTGTGAGAGGATTTGAAATTCCAGCTCAAGATATGACTGCTGTGTTATGTTACATTGGTTTGTAGTGCTTCTCCCCAGGTCTTCTTTTCTTCAACATAGTAAGTAATTATTAGCAATTCATTATATATACATATATATATATATATATATATATATATATATATATATATATATATATATATATATATATATATATAATGAATTGCTAATAATTACTTACTATTTTTCATAGCTTGGAAATTTCTTTATGAGAATTACTGTTCATAGTTTTAGAAAAAGTACAAATCATGAAATCAAACTTCTTATTGTGAGTTTGTTTTGATCATTTATGTTGTGTGTTGTGTTGTGTAAGCGCTTTGAGTGCTCTGATTGAGTAGAAAAGCGCTATACAAGAACTAGTCCATTTACCATTTACCATTTACTCCTGTTGCAGCAGCTCTGGAAAAATGATTCATTTAGCAGTCAGAATTCACAGAAATAAACTCCACTGCATCGTTCATGTCAGATCTGACTTATAGACAGCTTGGTAACAGCTCTTCTGTGCTGCATGACTAGAGGCTTTCAAGGAAAGATGAGTATAGGAAGGCTGAAACATGCAAAGCACAGTCAAATAGATCAGTACTGAAACCTTTTTATTCAAACCTATTACAGGTTTTCTGAATCGCTAAAGCACTAAACTCAATTCTCTAAACCAGATTTTCAGTGGCCTGAAAATTAAACACTCTTTTTTGTTAAATCTTAAACACAACTCCAACACAAAGCTGTCATATTTTATGCACAGCAACTCACAGTTGAACACACGTTTGTAATGATGTGAGCTAAGTCAGTTCACAGTGCACAAGCGGCACATGTGCATCTACAATGGACAGACACATGCAGGGAGGCAGAGGAGGAAGAGTTTGTGTGAGAAGTGATGATGAGGAGGAAGGGACGAGGATGACCAAGAACAATCATTACTGATGAAAGTTCAGCAACTATTGTACACCATGTCCTTGTTCATGGGATGACAACGAGGGAAGCAGGACAAAGAATCCAACCCAGTCTGAGCAGATTCTTTGTGACCAGCATCATCAGGACATTCAGAGAAGAGAACAGGTAATTTTGTCTTGCTGTACAACATTTGTCATACAGTGCTATACTGTAAGTACTGTAATGTCCATTACAATGCTATCTTTACTGGTTCAATACATTTACAAATGTATTTCTCTGTTACTATAATTGAAAAATGACCGGACGAGGTTGGAAGGGCTGCTCTTTTCTCCCAACAACAAGGACCCGGCCCTTCAAAATAAGGCCGTCCGACTCTGTGAAATACAGCAGAGAGTGACTGAAGACAATGTCCTCTTTCCCACCAACAGGGTTCCGGAGCCCGTGCCTTAATTTGAACCGTTAAGCGGGTTTTCCACCGCCGAAGCACTCGGTGCTTGGCCGAAAAACGGGTTCAATTCCGGCCCTGCAAACTAGCTGGTCTTGAACCACGAACGCGTGACGAAAGCAGCAGAAGGACGTGACTCTGCCGTCTCAGCATAAACTTTTCTACCATATTACATGTGTATTACGTGAGAAAAGCGAAGCGATTTTCACGGCTGTGAATTAGGTTGGGCTCTGAGGTTGAACTTGCTGCTTTGTATCAGTTCATATCACAGATAAAAGGACACAAAGTGCGTACTTGTCGTCTTGCTCTAATCGCTGTCTGTGTTTCCCTCTGTGCTGCACACAGATGCTGCAGTAGTTTGGTTTAGACCGTAAAACGTATTTGCAGCACAGAAAAGGGGAGCGTGTTCTCCCATGTTTGTGTGCTTCGGCTTCCGTGTCCAGACGAGGACCCGCCCACACTCATACGTAAAGGAGCAGTTCACAGAAACGCGGTGGGAACGCGGACCCATTCTTAAGCGTTTCGCTGGTTCATTGGGAACAGCACGAGCACTGGCATGCGAACCGGTTCCTCGGCGGTGGGAAAGTAGCAAATGTGAACTGTGATTGAATCAACAGCGTGTCTCAACTATTGACTGTGTCCTGCACCACACTTTCACAACTGATGCTTCCAGTACAGTCGTATACATATAGGCCTACTGTTACTGTAGGCTAGTAGTTGCAGTAGCTACTTTTACAGTACTGTACACTATAGTGTAATCTATGTAAATCTGGAATGCGTTACTGTATTCAATCTGCCAGAAAGGAGGCGTGGTGGTGTTGACCGACTGTCCCACACCAGGGAAACTATATTGGAGGCAAACACGCCTGTGATGATATAACTGGGGTCATGTCAAGGCTGGGTTTGGCACACAAGAAAAAGTGCCAAACAGAGATCAGTCAAAAACACAGTAAAAATACACAGACTAAGCTTATTTGTAATTCTGTGTCTTATGTTTTACTTACTGTGTGTGTAGGTTTTTTTTTTTAATACTTTTACATGATGGTTAAATATGAAGATAATCCTTTGATTTTTCTTTTTATTTTTTGTTTGTTTAAGAAGTGCACACTCATTTTGTGTGTCTGATTTTGGGCTTTTGTGTGTGTTATGATTTGTGTAGCCCTGACAGTAAACCTTTAGTCACAAAATCAGTCCCATATATTAGCACTTGTAGTCTGGATAACTTTCATCCCACATGAAGGTAGTTTCAGTGCTTGGCTGCACTGAAACACTAATCATTTAAAATATTTCAGATTTATATTTGATCAGAAAAATGCTGATAAAATCAAATATTGACATCATGTAAAAAGCAGAGAAACAGAAACACTGTCATAAATACTCTGCATACCTCTGCATATGCACAAACATGAAATTCAGATTCAGATTCAGAAAACTTTATTCATCCCCAAGGGGCAATTGAGGGCACGCAGAGCATCAAGGGCAACAGTAACACAAGAGACAAGTAAATACAAAAATTAATATATTTAAAAAAAAAAAAAATCTGAATGACATCAACGGGATGGTTGGAATGAAAAATAAATAGTACAAGGAGTATAAGGTGGCTGAGTACTTATATATATAAGTGACTGAGTATTCACAATATAGAATAACTGGGTATTACAGAAATAAAGTGACTGAGTATTTACCGATATAAAGTGACCGAGTTTAGTGACTATTTATATGCAGGTAAGTGACATAGTATACATATATACAAGATGTAAGTGGATGCCTATTCGAGGTTTTGTACCTAAGAGTACAAGTTACATAAGGTAGTTGGTACAGTCCCTGTATATGTGTGTGTATATATATGTATGAGTGTGTGTATGTATGCCATGTGTGTGTAAGAATGTACGAGTGTGCATGAGTGCGTTTGCTGTAAAGTCCATAATTAGTCCATTTAATAGTTTGAGAAAGTGTTTGAATGTAATGGCTGTGTGTTAAGGAGCTGGACGGCTCTGGGTACAAAGGTGGCACTTCTCCTCTGTGTCTTGCACGCCGGACAACGGAGCCGTCGACCTGAGGGCAGCCACTCAAACGCTGAGTAGAGAGCATGGGAGGGGTCCTGGATGATGCGGTGTGCTAACCTGCGTGTTAGGTGTTCGTAAACTGCAGACAGATCTCTAAGTGGCAGTCCGATGATCTTCCCACAGATAGTGATGCTCCTCTGTAGCAGAGGTGGCAAAAGTACTGACATTCTGTACTTAAGTAGAAGTACAAGTACTTATGTTAAAAAATACTTTAGTAAAAGTCGAAGTACTGGTTCAACTTCTCTACTTAAGTAAAAGTAAAAAAGTACAGGCTCTGAAATGTACTCAAAGTAAGAAAGTAAAAGTAGTTCTTTGGAGGATGTTTCTACCTGCTATTTTTGTGTAAAACAAACCGAACCTCAATATATATTATTGCAATAATATAAAATAATATTACATGAGAATAGAAACATTATTCCAATCTAAATTTTAATCCTAATGAATGTACTCAGCTTGAATCTGTTATGTTGGACACAAACTGTGAAAGGGAATTTAAACACAGCTCTGTTCTCTGTGTCCTCCATAGTAGAGGGTGACTGTGCCTCCACCTAAACACAAACATGAGGATACTCAGGGGTTACAGTGGGATTCAGAAGGTGGAGGAACCCTAAGATCAGCTGTAGCGGCTCTGCATGGGGAGAAGAATCACAACTTTCTATTGTGAGCTCCAGTAAATGATGTTGGTGTGCAGGCTGTGATCAGCTGACCTGCTGCTGCTGCTCTGAGGTTTACTGCTCTGTGTGGATGAACTGAACTCAAAAAGATGTAACCCAGTATTTCACAGCTATCTGAGCTGATCTCCATCCCCTACACTGACAGCATACAGGCTGTAGAAATGTTGGATTCAGTGAATGAATCTCAGCATCAGCAGCTTTGATTCAAACTCTGCTGCACTGATGTAACCTGTAACTCTGACCATGAACACAAACACTGTGCTCCAGTCCAACACAGAGCTTTACTGTAAATACAGTACAACAAGCTAACCTATTTATTAAACACTAAACTGCAGTATTTTCATACAATCTTTGAATTACACAAAGTCAGCATCCTTCAGTTTATTTTCCAGTCCTTACCTTTAACTCTAACCTCTCTTCTTCATCTCCTGTCCTCTTTCTCCATCTCTGAGTGAACTTCTCTCTCTTTGCTCTCCCTGAAATACAGCAGCTCTTCTTTTAGTTAGCAGACACCCTGTGTGACAAACTGCACACACTTTGTGTGTTTGCTGATATTTGTTGAGCATTTAGAAACGTTGCATTTACCTGCCACACGTTACTCCCTTCATGCTCGCTCCTCTTCAGTAGTGCTTGCTAAGCTGTTTATGTGCCGCAGCGCAACTTACGGACTCGGTCCGGCCCGCTGTAACCCCTGATTATAGCACTATAAATGATACATTAATTATATGGGTTTGCATATTTAATCCCTTTGTACGAGATAAGCCCCGATGATGGAGGATACGCCAGTACGATTGTCTCTTATATGTTAATATTCCTCCGTTTAGGCTCAGATCGTTTGATGTTTGACGGCGCACTGACAGGAAATGCAAACTTCTCTCTGACGTGTTAAAAAGTAACGAGTCTGTTTGAAAATGTAAGACGTAGAAAGTACAGATAGTTGTGTAAAAATGTAGGGAGTAAAAGTAAAAAGTAGTCAGAAAAATAAATACTTAAGTAAAGTACAGATACCTGAAAAATCTACTTAAGTATAGTAAAGAAGTATTTGTACTTCGTTACTTCCCACCTCTGCTCTGTAGGCAGTTCCTGTTCTGGAGGCTGGTTGAATGAAACCAGCAGGTGATGGAGAAGGTGGTGGTACTCTCGATGAATGAGTAATAGAATGTCTGCATGATGTTTTTACTCACACCAAAGGAGTTGAGCTTCCTGAGGAGGTACTGTCTCTGATGACATTTCTTGAGAATCTCCTCTGTATTGACTGAGAAGTTCAGGTGACTATCAAAGACGGTGCCCAGGTATTTGTACTCCTCCACTCGTTCTACCGGCATGCCATGTATTAATGTGGTGACCGATGAAGCCAGCTCCGCTTTTTTGTTGGAAAAAGTTATCACCATCTCTTTGGTTTTACTCACACTCAGCTCCAGGCATGAGTTATCACACCAATTGACAAACTCCTGGAGTTCTGGACCGTAGGACTGTGATGCACCCGATTGCATAGATATTAGAACCGTGTCGTCGGCATACTTGACCAGAAGGGAGTCGGGTTGTATGGATCTGCAGTCGTCAGTGTATAGGATGAAGAGTAGTGGAGAGAGAACACATCCTTAAGGAGAGCCAGTGGACGTGTAAAGATCAGAATAGACATTACTGACCAGCACTCTCTGTGATCTGTGGGTAAGGAAGTCCAATAACCACATAATGAGCTAATCCTCCAGGTGAAATTGGGATAAGAGCTTGTGTGCCAGTATATGAAGCTGGAGGGTGTTGAAAGCCGAAGAAAAGTCTGCAAACAAAAGTCTAGCTGAGGTGTTTGGGCGTTCCATGTGTTTATGGATCGTGTCCATGATGAATACTTTTGCATCATCGACGCCCCTACTCATGCGGTAAGCAAATTGGAGAGGGTCCATCAGTGAGTTTGTGGTTCTGATGATGTGATGTTTAACAATCCTCTCCATGGCTTTCATCACGAGGGAAGTGAGAGCCACAGGTCTGAAGTCACTGAATGACCTGGCTGAGCTTTTCTTAGGGATTGGGATGATTGTATTTGTGTTTCCAAAGCTGAGGGACTGTACCGCTGTCAAGAGAGCTTTGGAACAGGGTCTGAAAAACACCACCTAGTTGTTCTGCGCAGTGTTTTAGCACACGACCGCTGATGTTGTCCGGACCTGGTGAGCTGGTCCCTCTGGTCCTCCTCAGGGGCAACAGCGTGTGTTTACATACAGGCAGACGCCGCTGCCATGTTGTTTTCCGGTTAGCGCTCCATCTCTATCCAGCCTCAATGGAGGGGAAAAGCCATCTATATGCAATGTTCTGTCACAATCGCTTTTATTTAACCAGGTCTCCGTAAAAGTGAGAATAGATGCAGTCCTATATTCATGCAGGTGGTGTATGTTTGCTTGAATCTCATCTAATTTGTTTCGGAGTGAGCGCACGTTGGCTAGGATAATGGGGGGAAGCGGTCTTTGTTTACAAGTCTCCCGCTTAAGCCTGGCTCTTATTCCACCTTTTTTCTTACCTCTTCTGGTCGTTTTATGTTTATGGTGAGTGTGGTTACTGTGGTGGGATGAGTCCTTGCGAAGTATTTCCTCGGGAAACGAGTCTGTGTTGATGACGTGTTGGTTGTTAATGCCGAGCTGCAGCAGGAAGTCTCTGGGGTAAACAATCCGCTGGTCGACAGAGAAATATATTTTGTTGGTGGCAACGATCCTCCGCGAGAGGAGAAAATGCAGCATGAGTAATGTCCAGGAAAGTCCACAGATATCCACGGCGATGGAAGAATGCCGGTAGAGTCCTTAGTGTTTGCAATGGCAGAGAAGCTGTCACTAGCGCCAGTGTGTACGCACGGCAGTATGTTTTGTTCTCGTGTCTACAAGTTTTTTAGAAAAGAGAACAAGAGCACATATGAACTAAGTGAGATATAATATGGGTGTCATATACGGCTATTGTTATTAAAGAGACAACGTGGACTATAGTGGTGCAGCTTGTCGAACTCACTCTTTATTCTTCCAGTAACACATCTGGATGTACAGCGCATGCTCACCAACAACTCCCGCAATACGGAAGCCTGTTGTGACATCTCACTACATCTCCCCCTTCCAGCAATAAAACACACATGCTTAACATTACATGGATGCTGTACACAAATACTAACCAGTTAGAAAATAACATTTCTGAACACTAGGACGTCGAGGTAGACTGCCCTCAGTCCGCAGCAACGTAGGGATTATTCTGCCCTCAATAGTTGCTGTTCCTACCACTAGTATAAATCAATTTAAAGTCTTTTGTCCTTTTAGAGAACAGCTCACAGCTCCAACATCTGTAATAAGTGAAACTTTATAGTGTACCAGTACAACTTCACTTTAACCCTTTTTTATTTTTCCTTTTTTTTTTTTTTTTAAAAACAAATCACTCTTCTATAGAAATAATAATAGAACTGTATGGCATGCAACAGGATTTGCCTTGTTAACCCCTGAATTTAGCAGAACAGTAAATTTAACAAATGTCTGAACTCAAGGTCTCACCTCTAAATATGTCAGTGAACCGGAACACATGAAATACAGGACTTTGAGTAACTAAGTGTCTCTGTACCTGAGAGGAATTCTCACTACTCTACCCCTGGATGTAACTTGTGAGCCCTTACATGGAGTGGAACCCTCCACCACTGGGCTCGACTGTCTCTGAGCAGGGCTTCTGGTCGGTTCCACTGGGGAACTGGGTGACTGCAGCTGATCCGATTAATCAGTGGACTGTGGGACGGCTTGCAGATGTCTCCGATTCCGTCGCAGCACAGCTCCATTCTCTGTCTCCACCAAATAGGATTGTGGCTCGTGGCATTTGGTGATGACTCTAGCTAGGGTTTTCCAACCTTTTTCCCCGTCCAGTTTTATTCTGACATCCTGTCCAGGTTGTAGTGTGGGAAGGGGTTGTGCAGAGTGACGGCGGTCATGAAAAAAACGATAAGCTGTCTTTGTCTGGTCGTCCTTCTGCTGAACCTGTTGCCTGTCCACCAGAGTAACTTGCAATTTGTCCTCCAGCATTGGAAGTGTAGTTCTAATCTCTCTTCCAGTCATAAGCAACGCAGGGCTCACACCTGTGGCAGCACTCGGGGTTGCTCTGTAGCACAACAGGGCGAGATGTGGGTCAGGCTGCTTCAGGATGTTTTTAGCGGTCTGAACTGCTCGTTCGGCAGCCCCGTTCGCCTGGGGATAATGGGGGCTAGAGGTCGTGTGCACAAATCCATACGACAGAAGGCCTGGAACTCAGCAGATGAAAACTGAGTTGCATTGTCACTGACCAGTTCCAGTGGTATTACCCACCTCACAAATATGCCCAGATGACATCACGGCTGGATATAGAAGGCATGCGAGCTATTTCAATGTCTCTGGAGTAATAGTCTGTCACGATGAGATAATTCTGTCCCTCAAACTCACACAGATCTGTAGCTATGCGCTGCCAGGGGCCCTCGGGCAGGGGCATGGTCAGGAGAGGTTCACGCCTCTGGGTAGGTTTGTTTTCAATACAGAATTTGCACGATGACACTGTCTGTTTAATTTCAGCACTGATGCTCGGCCACCACACTGCCATCCTGGCACGTGCCCGGCACCGTGTTAGTCCCTGGTGTCCTTTATGCAAATCTGCCAACACTTCAGCTCTCTGCGCAGCAGGATTGACCAGCCAATCCTGATATAACACCAGTCCATCAGTTTCTGAGAGATGTGCTCTTGCAGAATAATAATGGTGCAGATGTGGGGACAGCCTTGTTTTGGGCGGCCATCCATTCCTGATGAAACCTGTAATCTGTTGCAGTTCATCATCAAGCTGAGTAGCCACACGGATCTTGCTGAGTCTTTCGGATGAGACAGGTGCATTTGCTACTATTGACTCTACATGTGCTTGTACTACATTATCTGTAGTCTCATCACTCACGTGTTTCTGCAGTCTCCTGGATAGTGTCGGCCACCACCAGCTGTTTCCCTGGAACATGTTCAGCTTCCACATTGAACCTTAAAAGGCGCATCAGGAGTCTCTGGCACCTTGGAGGGGCTTTGTCAAGGTCATATGTATTTATGAGCGGCACTAGTGGTTTGTGGTCTGTTTGCAGGCGGAAACTGTCCATTCCCTGAACGTAGCGTGCAAATTGTTCACACGCCCACACGCCCGCCAAACACTCCTTCTCGATTTGAGAGTATCTCCTCTCGGCATCCAAAAGCGTGCGTGAGCAGAAGGCCACCGGCTTTAAGCCGTCTTCGTGTTGTTGTAGTAGCGCTGCTCCTAAGCCGTAGCTGCTTGCATCAGCGCTGATGACAGTTTTCCGATTTGCATCATAATATGCAAGTGCTGGGGCTGACACGAGCATGGCTTTGACAGCAGTAAACGCCTGTTCTTGCGGTTCATCCCATGCCCACTTGTTCTCTTTCCTCAACAGGCTGGTGATTGGGTGTAGTTTGGTGGAGAGGCCTGGTAGGAATCCCCCTACATAATTAATCAAGCCCAGAACTTGACGAAGCTCCTCCACATTTGTAGGACTCTGCATCTGCGTGATGGCTTCCACCTTAGTCGGGTCTGGTTTTATGCCCTCGGCACTGATGATGTGCCCGAAGTATCGAGTCTCTGATTTGCTGAAATGGCACTTTGCTTTGTTCAGCTTCAAGCCACTGTCCTTGATGGTCTTCAGGACTGCGTTCAAGCGGTTGTCGTGGTCCTCTTTGGTTGCTCCATAAACGAGTATGTCATCCATCACTACGACAACGCCTTTGTGATCGTTCAGCAAAGTGGATAGCTGTCTTTGAAAGATTTCTGGAGCTGACGTGATTCCAAATGGCAGCCGTCTGAAGCAGAATCTGCCGATGGGGGTTATGAATATTGTCAGTCTCCTGCTGCCTGCATCCAGAGGGATCTGCCAAAATCCACAAGAAGCATCCAAGGTGGAAAACACTTTGGCCCCAGCCAGCTTTGGGGCAATGTCTTCCAAAGTTGGCAAGATGTAACGCTCTCGTTTTACTGCTTTATTTAAGCGTTTAAGATCCACGCACACTCTTACTTGATCTCTGTTTTTCTTTTCAACAGGAACCATCGGGGCGCACCAATCAGTGGGCTCAGTGACCTCTTCTATTATGCCCAAAGCTAGCATGCGCTTCAGTTCTGTTTCAACCTTAGCAAGAAGGAGAAATGGGACACGACGTGGCGTTGTCAGGCTCTAGGGCTCTGCATTTGCTTTTAGTTCGATTTTAACAGGGTCGCATTTAAGCAGGCCAATTTCTCCAAAAACGTCCTCTAGGAGGTCTGTGTCTATGTTGTCAATCCTCTTAACCAAACCCATCCTCCTAGCAACACTCCCTCCCAGCAGGTTATGTGCATAAGGTCCCTTTATGACAGTGACCCAGAACTGGTATTTCTGTCCTTTAAACTGAGTCGTGGCCAGAAACTCGCCCACACATTGGACTTCACCCCCTGGGCTGATGACAAGTGGCATTTTAAGATAAGATAAGATAAGATAAAACTTTAATAATCCCACGACGGGGAAATTTGTGCATTACAGCAGCTCAATACAGAGAAAAAATGAAAAGGATGAGTAAGAACAAATAACTAAACTAAAAACTAAAATTGAATAGAATAAAATAAAATAGCAAAAAACTATACACATATACATAAGCACTATATACATAAATATATATATCAGTGTCAATACCCACATTTACATATACACACATATACACACACGTCAAAACACTATATACAGATATCAAAATATTATATACATTTGTAGCCGGTAAGGTACACAGCATACACGGTATGCATTATATGGGTGAGTGTAATAAATAAAATGTATCTGACTGTATGGATAAAGTGATGGCAGTGGAGGTAAAGTGTCCAAGTGACTCAAGACATTTTACCTGCAGTGACCATTCTTGGGCTGCGTGGCAGTCTGTTGAATGCAGCCTGTGACATTACTGTAATGTCAGCACCTGTGTCGATTTTAAATTTGACAATACAGCCATTTATGGGTAACTCCACAAGCCACTCATTTTCTGAATCTGGCTGCTCGATTATAGCTGGCTTAGTATCGATTACTGCTCCAAGAAAAAACATGTCGTCCCTGTCGGCTAGGTTATCGGAAGCCACTGTCACCTCTTTCAGCATTTTTGTTTTGCACACTGCTTCAAAGTGTCCCGTTTTATTGCATTTTCGGCACCTTTTGTTCTTGTCTGGGCAGGCCTGCGTTTTCCCATGTTGTCTGTTACAGCAAGAGCATGGAACTGGATTTTTGGACTCACCTAAATCCTGCTTTCTCCGCCAGTGACCATCGTTTTTGCCCTTGTTTGTGTGAAAATGCCGTCTCCCTTGACTCATGCCGTCCACAGCATGTTCTGCACACAGACTCGCGCTCTGCTGCTTGATTTGTTCGCTCTGGCGTGCTATTTGAATAGTTCGTTCAAGTGTGAGGTCTGCCTCGAGCTGCAGCTTTTGGGAAACATCACGGTCCAATATGCCGATCACAATCCTGTCTCAGATTTGTTCATCTTTGGTCCCTCCGAACTCACAATACTGTGCTAGCTCGTATAAACTTCTAACGAACGCTTCGACTGGCTCTCCGGCTTTCTGCACTCTCTTATGGAAGCACGCTCTGTTGTGAATAATATTCCTTTTTGGCACAAAATGGTCGCTAAATTTTGCCATTACCGTCATGTAGTCCAGCTCGGGATGAGTTTCTGCGGGTTCCTCCGTCTCCTCCTCGTACACGAACGAGTCGTAAATATCCTCCGCCTCTCTTCCCATAGCGTAGAGAAGCGTGTTAACCTGTACTTCCCCGCTCTCTCTGTCCAGCTTTGATGCCACTCTGAAACGGTCGAAGCGACGGCGCCACATCGGCCATTCCGCCGGGCGGGAAAAGTCAAAGGGTTCTGGCGGTCCGAACTTTGCCATATCTCACTCTGTAGGCGTCCTGTCGGCCACTTCTGACACCATGTCATATACGGCTATTGTTATTAAAGAGACGACGTGGACTATAGTGGTGCAGCTTGTCGAACTCACTCTTTATTCTTTCAGTAACACATCTGGATTTACAGCGCATGCTCACCAACAACTCCCACAATACGGAAGCCTGTTGTGACATCTCACTACAATGGGAAACAGAAATAAAAATGCTAAAAAACACTAAAAGACACTAAAACACTAAAAGATTGCTCTGCGAGCCGACCGGTCAGCCACACGAGCAGTGACCCCAATGAACAAACAGGTTAAACTTACATCTGGTTAGTTCTTCTCTCCTCAGTGTGTTCATAAAGACTGCTGTCACATAAATATTACATGCTGTGCTCACACAGAGATCTTATTTGCCACAGGTGAGGATTTGAATATGAAAATGTTTTACCAGAATGAGCCAATGTAGAGATCTTTGATGAAAGAGGGATTTTATTTAAAATCCCCCTTGCTGCTGAAAACAGAACGATAACACTGCACTGCTGACTGAGCAACGAGTCAGAGCAGGAAGTGGAAAGAACAGGGAAATACAGTGGAGTGAAAAAGTATTTGACAAAGTTAATATTAGACAAAGATAACCCAAGTAAATACAACATGCAGTTATTAAATAATGATTTAATTTATTAAGGGAAAAAAAGTTATCAATTAATGTCCTCTGGTCTGTCACAGAGCTGTTACACATGTGGATGTCACAGTATTAAAATGACTGCTGATGTCACGCTTTTGCTGTCACGGACAACCATGTAAAACAAATCAAACAGCAAACAGCTGACGGCTCAAAGCTGCTTTTATACTGAATATAAAAAGTGTCAGCTACAGTTATTTAATGGTTCTGCTCAAAGGTGTTCTCTAAATAAATAAAATTAAAGCCCGTTTTAGGCAACAGTACTCAGATATGCTATTCAAACCAAGAAGACCTTCACACCATTACGCCACCTTCATCCTGCACAGTGAGCACAAGACTTGTTGTGTCCATAGATCGATTTGGCTTCTAGTCTCAGATTTCAAGTGCATGGATTTTATTACTTTTTCAGCTTATTTGCTGTTGTTGTGTTATGTGGAGGAGAGACTTCATCAGGTGGAGAGCAGCTTTAAAAAATAAAAAAAGGAGGTGGTAGCAACCGAGGAGTATACCAGACCCAGTGTAGCAGACAAGAACATGACATTGACTTATAATAAAAATAAGCTCAGGACAAATAACAAAAACTGAAAGTAGAGCCAAACTTGCAGTCCAACTACACATTATATGCATGTGTTAAGTTTCACACAAATGCTCTCGGGTCATTGCAGCAAACTGTATTTTTGCCAAGTGCGTCTCACTTGAAACCACCTTTTCTTGGGTCCAGCTCCTCTACATCCAACCAGTTTCTCAGCCACAGCTCCATGGCTCACTCCAGGATTTCATGACACCAACTTGCAATTTCCATTGTTGCTTTCTTTCATATCCTGCTGTGTACCAGCTCTGCTGTGTATCAGCTCTGCTGTGTATCCCATCTTTTATACAAGGTGTCTAAGGCAGGTTTTGTTCATTCCTTTGATTAAGATGTGGTTGAAGGTAAGAGCTTTACAAAATAAAAGAATGCCAAAGCAACAATCTAAAAACATTCAAAAATAATAACAAATAAAAACACAGATTGAAATTTCTTCCACCTCATGACAGTTATTTTGTTTTATCTTTTTATTTCTTTTTGAGCTGCTCTGTATAAACATTAGAGAGTGTTGTGTGCAAAAAAACCCACAGTATCACCTTCAGCTCTGACGAGTCTGTGTGGTACAGTCTATTGAAGCTCCTGCCCTCTATCAGTGTTACTGTCATTGACTAATTTTGCTTCATTTATCTGTTTACCTCTGCTTAGTCTGCCTCTTAGAGATTTATTTCAGTGTTCTTAGTCGTTCTGCTGTGTAACATGGACTTGCCTGCTTCTTATAATAATTAAGATGATAATAAAACAACAATAATAATCATTTTGGTGTCACAGTAAAGTCATATAATGGAACATTTCCACAGAAAAGTCCACTAAAATAAACAAATCTAAACCAATAAATAAAAAACCTCTCCTTGAAAGTCTCTCTATTACTGTATCTCCAGAGCTGCTTGGTCTGAAAGACAGACAGTGGACAGAGTGTGCACTCCTGTCTCTGAAAGATCTCTGAAAGAAAATCAAAGGAGCTTCTCATAAACTGCATGTAGTAACAATCAACAGCTTGATAGCTGCAGAAATGTCATTATAACATGTTTACTCTGCAGTAAACTTTTATATCCACTAGATGGTGGAATTGGACTCTTTGTCAGCGTGAATACTGCAACAGGAATAAACACAGAAAGGATCAGCATAGAAATATATGTACTAGTTATAATATAACTTCTGTAGATTGGTGTATGCACATACATGAGAGTAGTGTAGTGTAGGTTGTAGCATACACCTGCAGCTCAGTATTTTTTTGGACTGACAGACACAGATGATCAATTTATGACATCACTTCAAATGTTTTATTTAAAAACTGATTTTACACGGTTTTGTGAGAGGATTAAGATATGACTGCTGTGTTATGGTGCATTGGTTTCTAGTATCTGCAAAGTATTAAAGACCACAATTATTGCAACCACCACCGATTTGTAAATGAATAAATACAACAAAGTTGCAAAGAAAATAAAAACATTAACAGAATATAAGAGCAAATATAACAACCAAAGTAACCCTGTTATCTGGCATTCAGCAATAAAAGTGTAATAATGAAATAATGCAGCAATAATGAAGAAAGTAATTATAATATGACTGAATCAGGAAGTTGAGAGGAAAAAGATGAAACCATATTTGCTTTAGTCAAGACCACATTTTGTCAGTATCCTGATATCTTCTGTTAGTGTTGCTGTTCTGCTGTCGTTTGATGCTGTTACAAAAAAAAAAAAAAAAAAAAAAGCCCAGCGACGCACAATACAAAACAACACAATCAGAGAAGTTCACTCCACAGTGAAGTCATGACTCTTATTGCTTAGAACAAATAAAATTATAGGTCTCATTTTGTCTCTGACTGAACCACTCATGCTGTCCTCCTCTGTCCATGCCCACAGCCCTGTCACACTCCTCAGTCTTTCCCTCTTTGGCCCACTTCTCATAGCAGACTAACTTGTCACTGACCCAGAACCACAGATCCAGAGTGCAGGTGTAGCGCAGTCCCAGCCAAACAAAAGGACTCGAGGCATTCTGGACTTTCTCCTGGACCCGTTTTTGCACCTGAGGGTCAGTGATGGAGACCAGGTCCCTGTGAGTCTTTCTGCAGTAATCCAAGGCCTGCTCCCAGGTCTTGTTTTCTTTAATCAGGATAAATTTATCTGCAATAAACAAACAAAAAAAAGATTATTTCAATTAGTCACCAGTGTTTGAAATTTCAGTGCAAACATCAAAACTTGTTAGACTCTCTCCAGTACATTTATTTTTCCCCCCCCCAAAAAAAAAAAAAACCAACAAAAAAAACAACTACAAATCTTTGTGTGTCACTCTGTCCTCAGCAGAATGGATTTTAGTAACACACTTTCTACAGAAAGAGCCCAACTTCCTCAAATGTTTGTGATATTTATTTTTTTCTCAGAAACTGACAATTATCAAAGATTTATTGCTACATTTGCAGCCTTTAAAGAACTGTTTTTAATCTAATTTGAAAGTTGTCTCACTGCCATTTAAAGTGGTTCAACTGTCAAATGTATTCATGTTTCAGAGAAATCCAACAGATATGCAGACGTTTCTGACTGAGATATACACAGTATGTTCAGCTGGATCCTCTCAGTGATTCTAGTGGTGATAAATCTTTATAAAAACTCACCATCATAACAGAAGAAGGGTTTTGGCTTGTTACATTCATCAGAGCTCCATCTTCCTGATCTGTTTAACAGAGTCATAGCACATGTGTTGCTGCTTTGTCCATCATTAAATAACTCCATATCCCAGAGTCTGAAAGAGAAATCACTCCCATCTGACCACCTCCAGCTGTCTCTGAACAGGCCGATCCAGACACTCATTGTACCAAGCTTCATCAGGTCCTGCATTTCTTTGCCTTCTGCCTGATCAGGTCCGCTGGCCAGGTCAGTGTGATGCTGTCTGCAGTAGCTCTGAGCCTGTGTCCAGTTCATAGACTTCTTTATCAAATACAATGTTTTGCTGTCTTTCCTGGTTTCTGTGGAGCAAAAAAAACCAAAAAAACAAAAGAAAGAAACACCATCATCTATAATCTGAGGAAATCTACAGATACAGACCATGTCAGTGAGTTTCTTATTGTGTCTCTAGTTTCTCTCTCTAGTAGTGTGATTACTATCTACATATTCTCACCATCATAGCAGATGAACCACATAGTTTTACTACATGCAACATCTGCCCACTTGTTCCTGTTCCTCCCACAGTTCCCCTGAAGTTCTTTATTAGTTCTTCCAGACGGATTCCAACTGTTGGTATTTTCAATGTATTTCACCCCTGGCAGAGACCAGTGCCACGTCCTGTTTCCTCCTGTGTTGTTCAGTCCAATCCAGGCTTCTCCTTGATTCTGTGTGGAGTTACAGAGTCTTCTCATGTCCACCATGTCAAACACTTTGGCCAGGTCTGTGTAGTTCTCTCTGCAGTATTTCTGTGCTTCTCCCCAGGTCTTCTTTTCTTCAACAAAGTGGTACTCATACAGGCGACACATGAAGAAGCAACACTGACCTAAACACACACACACACACACACACACACACACACACACACACACACACACACACACACACACACACACACACACACACACACACACACAGTTTAATACCTGATAAATGCAAGAAACCATCAATCTATCAAGTTTATGGGTTAAACCTTTACTACATAAATGTAGATCAGTTTGCAGTCATTTAATTTGTAAAAGTATTACAATGTTCAATAATACTTTTTACTAAAAACGATTAATAGAATCCACATTAATTCATAGTCCTTTTAGAGTAAAGCAGATCACTCACCCATCAGAATAAACAGAAACAGACTCCACTGCATCTTTGATCTGTCAGATTCAAATTATATCTTATTGCACAACGAAACATTGATTTCAGCATCTCTCCTGTGTTTGATGTTCACTTTATGTCAAAAAAGAAAAAAATACAGCTGAATATAAGATGGTAGGAAATATGGATGGGAAGGAAAATCCTGTGAAACAATATGAGCAGAGCAGATATGGACATCATGAAGGAGCTGCTTAAAACCTTTAATGCTCCTCATCATGAAAGATCTTTCATTTGAAGTCCATCAGTAAGAGTTGGAATAATAAATGTTCTCAAGCACTCAAGTAACTATTGATAGAAACTAAAAGAGAGCTCTTTTGGCCAAATCAGGATTTGAATATTAAAATACAAGAGTCAAACTACACCCCCACCCTGACACAATGATCCACTGATGGGAGGAATTTGCATATTTCAGTTATGAAAGGGGTCATTTACATTATGAGGAAAAGGGAAAGAAATCAATGCACTGTAGGAAGCATCATTCCAACATGTAAATATGTCTTCTTAACTATCTAATTTTTTTTCAGACTTTGGGTGTCTGTCTGCTCCATACAAAATATCCCAATTTAAAGCAAAGACAGATCAACTAATTGTGTTTCATGTTATTCTGCTCAGTTTCAACAACAGAGCACAGCTCAAAAACACTGCTTATGACCAGAGATTTCATTTACGCTACATGAGAGCGCATTCACCTCCAAAACACAGTGAATGCCAAGGAGACTGAGGCTTGAGAAAGTCTGGTGATTATTTCTTTCCAGAAGTTTTCTATTGGTGGACAGAGGCAGAATGCATGGAGGTGATCATCAGTTGTGTTAGGTGTACAGTGTGCGCAACCATCTCAGTTCCTTAACAAGTGAAAAAATATATATATATTCCACACTGTCAAATGATTCTAATTTCTGCCTTATGCA
Organism: Amphilophus citrinellus; assembly: GCA_013435755.1. Classification (NCBI taxonomy): domain Eukaryota; kingdom Metazoa; phylum Chordata; class Actinopteri; order Cichliformes; family Cichlidae; genus Amphilophus; species Amphilophus citrinellus. The sequence continues at coordinate 28,962,988 of CM024194.1, forward strand.
GGTAGGCAACAGTAAAGTAAAATAAAGTAATAACTTGGTAACAGCTCTTCTGTGCTCCATGAACAGCGGCTGTCAAGGAAAGATGAGTATAGGAAGTTCAAAATACTGACATCATGTACAAAGCAGAGAGAGAAATACTGTCATAAAACCTCAGTAACTTCATCATCCTCACTCCACCTCTGCATATGCGCAAACATGAAATGATAAAACAGGTTAAACTTACATCTGGTTGGTTCTTCTCTCCTCAGTGTGTTCATAAAGACTGCTGTCACATAAATATTACATGCTGTGCTCACACAGAGATCTTATTTGCCACAGGTGAGGATTTGAATATGAAAATGCTCTGCCAGAGTGAGCCAATGTGGAGATCTTTGGTGAAAGAGGGATTTTATTCAGAATCCTTGTTGTTGTTGAAAACAGAACGATAACACTGCACTGTTGACTGAGCAACGAGTTAGAGCAGGAAGTGGAAAGCAAAGCGAAACACAGTGGGAGTGAAAAAGTATTTGACAAAACTGATATTAGACAAAGATAACCCAAGTAAATACAACATGCAGTTATTAAATAATGATTTAAATTATTAAAGGGAAAAAGTTATCCAAACCTACACGGTCCTGTGTGGAAAACTAATAACTGATAGTTCCTCCGTTGGCAGTAAGAACTGTGATGTAGTGTTTGTGAGAACTGCCAATGAGTCTTTCACATCTCGGTGGAGGACGTTTGGCCAACTTTTCTTTGTGGATTTGTTGCCAGAGCATCTCAATCTGATTTCACTCTGGATTTTGACTTTAAGCCACTCCAAAACCTTCAATATTCTTTCTCTTTTTTTTTTCTAGCAGTTCAGAGGTGGACTTGTCAGTGTGTTTTGGCTCATTGTCCTGCTGCATAACCCAAGTGCTCTTGAGTTTCAGGCCGTGAACTAATGGATGGAAATTCTACATCAGGACTTTCTGGTAGATCTGAGTACATCAATTACAGCAAGTTATACTAAATCAGCAAAAATAAAGTCAGTGCTTGAGCCAGGTAACCCCAAAGTAAGGAAGCATACAGCTTGGAGGGAAATCAGGAACTATGGGAATCACGGAGCGGAGAGGCACACAAGTTTGAGGGAGAATCCGATAAAGGACAACGGGAGACTCAGACAATAAATAAACACCCTAAACAAACCAGGTAATGAGGGGAGAGGAAACAGGTGGGAAACACAGCGATAACAAATTAGGAATAAAGAGACAAGGAAAGTTAAACTCAGTGCAAGGCACATGAGACACCACTATCAAAATAATACACAAACTAACACCAAGACACAGACTCAAACATCTGAACCTGACACAGAGACAAAAGGTGAACAAACACAGAGACAAGACGAAGACAGCATGGACACGAAAGGGAACTATCACCATCTAAAGGTGACAGACACAGAGGATCATGTTACAACTTCAAATGTTTTATTTAAAAACTGATATTACATGGTTTTGTGAGGGGATTTGCAATTCCAGCTTAAGATATGACTGCTGTGTTATGGTGCATTGATTTGTAGTATCTGCTAAGCATTAAAGACCACAATTATTGCAACATCACCAATTTGTAAATGAATAAATACAACAAAGTTGCAAAGAAAATAAAAACATTTACAGAATATAAGAGCAAATATAACAACCAAAGTAACCCTGTTATCTGGCATTCAGCAATAAAAGTGTTATAATGAAATAATGCAGCAATAATGAAGAAAGTAATTATAATATGACTGAATCAGGAAGTTGAAACGATGAAACCATTTTTACTTTAGTGAAGATGTTTCCTCAATATCCTGATATCTTCTGTTAGTGTTGCTGTTCTGCTGTCGTTTGATGCTGTTACAAAAAAAACCCCAAAAAAACCCAGAGATGCACAATACAAAACAACACAATCAGAGAAGTTCACTCCACAGTGAAGTCATGACTCTTATTGCTTAGAACAAATAAAATTATAGGTCTCATTTTGTCTCTGACTGAACCACTCATGCTGTCCTCCTCTGTCCATGCCCACAGCCCTGTCACACTCCTCAGTCTTTCCCTCTTTGGCCCACTTCTCATAGCAGACTAACTTGTCACTGACCCAGAACCACAGATCCAGAGTGCAGGTGTAGCGCAGTCCCAGCCAGACAAAAGGACTCGAGGCATTCTGGACTTTCTCCTGGACCCATCCTTGCACCTGAGGGTCAGTGATGGAGACCAGGTCCCTGTGAGTCTTTCTGCAGTAATCCAAGGCCTGCTCCCAGGTCTTGTTTTCTTTAATCAGGATAAATTTATCTGCAATAAACAAACAAACAAAAAAAACATTATTTCAATTAGTTACCAGTGGGAACAAAATGACAAAACGACACACATATGTTGAAAGTAACATTTATTTTAGAAAATTATTACAGATGCATTATATCACTTTTTTAAACATTACAAAATACACATTCTAGCTTTAAAAACCATTAGGCTGTTTTTAACCTCACTGAGACGTGGGATGGGCATCATGTACAAACTCTACAGAAATCACCAAAAATAGTCGCTCGCCCTCTAAAAGGTTAAAGTGGTTCAGCTGTCAAAGGTATTCATGTTTAAGAGAAATCCAGCAGATATGAAAAACACACAGTATGTTCAGCTGGATCCTCTCAGTGATTCTAAGTGGTGATAAATCTTTGTAAAAACTCACCATCATAACAGAAGAAGGGTTTTGTCTTGTTACACCCATCAGAGCTCCATCTTCCTGATCTGTTTAACAGAGTCATAGCACATGTGCTGCTGCTTTGTCCATCATTAAATAACTTCATTTCCCAGAATCTGAAAGAGAAATCACTCCCATCTGACCACCTCCAGCTGTCTCTGAACAGGCCGATCCAGGCGTTATTCACTCCTTTATAGTTCTTCACACTCTTGAGTTCTTCCCCATCTACCTGATCAAGTCCGCTGGCCAGGTCAGTGTGATGGTGTCTGCAGTAGTTCTGAGCCTGTGTCCAGTTCACAAACATTTCAATCAAATGGAATGTTTTATTGCCTTTCCTCATTTCTGTGAAACCAGCAGGGAAAAAAAAAAAACACATCCATCAATAATTTGTCTCCTAAAACTCTCATTTTTTTTAAAACCCTTTCATGCACAGTGGTCACTACAGTGGACAGGATCAGTCAGTGATAGCGTTAGTGTCAGTGGATCTGAGGATGCAACATCACTTTCTGTTATTGGTTTATTAAATACATATTTCTCTGGTTCAAACGTCAAACACATGGTGTCCAGCTGAGTTGACATGTTTGTATCTCCATGAAAAATAGGTTCATAAACAAAATTTCAGTTGCATTGTTTGTTTTTATTTCATGCCTAAAGAGGAATAAAAACACTCAAATCTTGACTGAGATTCTCATAATTCATGCATGAAAGGGTTAATTCAGAATCACTTCATTATAATTTATATTATGATATTGTAATAACATCTAATAGCCCACCATCATAGCAGATGAACCACATAGCCTCACTACAACGGACATCTGCCAGCTTTTCTCTTTTCTTCACACAGTTCTCAAGGTAATTTCTATCTTTTGGTTCAGAATTTTTCCAGCTGCTGGTATTTTCAATGTATTTCACTCCTGGCAGAGACCAGTGCCACATCCTGTTTCCTCCTGTGTTGTTCAGTCCAATCCAGGCTTCTCCTTGATTCTGTGTGGAGTTACAGAGTCTTCTCACGTCCACCATGTCAAACACTTTGGCCAGGTCTGTGTAGTTCTCTCTGCAGTATTTCTGTGCTTCTCCCCAGGTCTTCTGTTCTTCAACAAAGTGGTACTCATACAGGCGACACATGAAGAAGAAACACTGACCTAAAAACAAAATAAAATATTATTTAATAATTGTGTTTATACAAATAACAATCTAACTGTCACATCCTAATGTCAAGTTTGCATGATCAAAACATCAAAAGTGCATTAATGTTTTTTTTTAGTGAGAGTAGTAAATTAATTAACGTTTCCATATTAAACTAAAATGATTTTAGATGAACCAAAAAGCAGTCGTGGTAAAATGATTCTCTTACCCATCAGAATCAGCAGAAACAGACTCCACTGCATTGTTCGTCTGTCAGATGAAGCTGATTTTGTATTTCACAGTTGGACAATGATTTCAACACTCCAATAAACACTGAATGTCTCTGTTAAGAAATAAAAAAACATGAAGTTGGCAGGAAATATGCAAAATAAGTAGAGAGCAACAGAGCAGCTGATAATGATTTTACAGTTAATATAAGTGAATATAAGTAACACGATGAACGAGCTGCCAGGTTTTTGTGACGAGTGAAGCTTTGAACAGTTTAGGAAACGTGGTCTGTTTATGTGGATGCAGTGAACTGCAGGCTCACTGCAACACTAATGATAATATCTGTATGCACAGAAGCTGATGTTTCAGGTTAGATTAAGGCTGCAGTTTAGATTTGAAGGTTGTGAGTTTGCTTCTGATAGTTTTACTTCATTAAACAATTTTATTGCTAGAACAAAATTCATTTTGTCCACCTACATTTTTATTGTGCAGTCTGGAAATTAATGTTGAAAATGTTGAAAAATTGTAAATTCAGCATCATTTGTTATTACAGCTTTAGTGTCATTATTGTTAATAGATGATCATCCATTTAAAATAAGCAGTAAAGGAAAAATAAATCCTGCAGATGTTCTCTACACATCTCCTCTGTACCCACAAACATGAAATTATATTAGAAATTTTAAACTTACTTCTGGTTATTTCTTCCCTCCTCAGTGTGCTCATGAAGATCATTCCCATGTAAATATTCACATACAATAAAGGAGAGCTCTTTTTGCCCTGGTCATGATTTGAATTTTAAAATACACAAGCTTTATTATCCCCACTTGGGAGAAGGATCCATTTATGGGGGGAATTTTTGGATATCAGTTATAATTTATGAGGAACTAAAACATTGCACTGTTAACTCTCCAGAAAGCATAATTTTCCCAATGTGTTTTTCTGAATTGTAGGTTACAAATTCAAAACTTTGGCACACAGACGAGCTCGTCTGAATCTGAGATTTCAAGGAGTGATGTTGGATTCTGAGAGCTTCAACAGCTTCATTCAGACTCACAGCAAACGACCCTCAGCCCACCAGATAACATCTCCTGACTGACAGCACACCACTGAAAGCCCACCCCTGCACATAGCTGGAATCGGCCCAGCTTACTCTACTAACACAGAACATGTCTGTTGTTGCTCAAGTCAGAATTTGGATATTAAAATAGAGAAGTTTCAGTCATATGTCACTGCCACAAAGATCCACAGATGAGGAAAGCAAATTTGCATCAAGTATGAGAGAGGTAGCCTAGTTTAAATATTGCTGTAGAAAATGGAAAGAAAACATTTCACTGTTTAGTGACCAAAAACAGAGTCTCACTCTGACATGTGTGGAGGTTATGGCTCCACTTGTTTTCCTCTCAAAGTATCTAACATATGAGCATTTCACCAACTTAACAAGTTCAATATTTTCCATCTCATTTGTGTCATGGTCCTGGGCCATTGGCCCGGTGTTTTGTTTTCTTGGTTATGTTTCAGTTATTTCTCTAATTATGGTTATTGGTTTTCTTTTGTTTTCCTCAGTTTATTCTGGTCCCTTGTGTTTCCCGGTGTCAGGTCTGCATCTCTGTCCAGTGTCCATGTGCCATTTCCCCCTGTCAAGTCTGCTTGTTCTTTGTTAGCCACTTCCTGTATTATTTTGACAGTCTTATGTTCCCTGTGCGTTGTGTTTAGTTTTGCTTCCCCTGTTATTAGTTTCATTTGCTTCACCTGTTGTTCCCTGCTGTTTCCTCTTGCCCTATTTACCTGCTGTGTCTTTAAGCCCTCAGTTTTCCTCTGTTCTTTTTTGTGTTGTTGTCTATGTACCCGTTGTGTGTGTGTGTGTATGTGTGTGTGTGTGTGTGTGTGTGTGTGTGTGTGTGTGTGTGTGTGTGTGTGTGTGTGTGTGAGTGAGATCTTGTAAATAGTTACAGCAATCACTGAAGCAGAAGGGGTGAACTGCCGTTTATTTTGTACAGTTATCTGTTGTTTAACGTGTTAGAGAGTGAGGATTGGGGTGGGGGTATTTATCTCATGTGCAAAGGTGGTAATAAAACTCACCTTGCACTGCAAATTGTGCTTGGGTTTCTGGGTTTGGGACCCCTAGACTGGGGCGTAACAAATACACAACCATAACCATAGCAGGCAAATAAAGAATAAGCCAGTGGGCAGAGTGGGTGTTAATTCTTAAAACAGATGAAATTAAACTAAACTTATTATCATGCGGGGTAAAGACTTATGTTGTCCTCCACTGTCCATGGATCCAGACTTGTCACAGTGATCCTTGTTTCCCTCTGTGGCCCACTTCTCATAGCAGGACTGCCCTGTCCCTGAACTAGAACCACAAACCCAAAATGCATTTGCAAGATTTAGCTTCATTTAGCTACTTCTGTTTTCTCTTAGAGATGCCTTTAAGGATTGTTAGTCTTAAAGTGTTTGCCTGTTGAATAAAATTAGTATTATTAGTAATTAATGTTGTCACCTGCTGCTAATTGGACTAAGATGCTGGACTAAGCTCTATTTAGTGGAAAACATTTAATGTGCAATTGACCTGTATCACCACAGGATGGCGTTGGGTTTCATTTATCATGACACTGGTGTAACAACAATAAAAGTTGTTAGGTTTAACACAGGATCATGTGTAGTAATTACTAGTGCTGCTGCATTTTGATGTCCACACCTACAGCTTCACAGAATAAAATTGTCAATTTACAACATGTAACTCCATATGCATGATCATCAGATAAGATTTTATATGCTTTGAATTGCATACATTGCAAGTTATTCAGGTATGTTTATATTAAAAAAAATTTCACAAAAACAAAAAGCAACTGAGTTGATAAACCTCATATTTTTTTCATAAAACTATAAAAGGATAAAAAAGGTAAGAGGAGGACTATATGTCATATATCAATAAATGTATGTTTTGATAGATAGATCTGAAATGCAAATTTCAACAATGCTACCTAGTAGGTATAAACAGGTGGGGCAGGTTGGTTAAGGGCAGCTCCCGTCTCTGTGGAGAGCAGCATACCTAGCTTACAGCTACTAATCATCCTCCTTCATTTATGGTAAATATGGAGAGGGTGGAGTGACGGGAGTGGAAGTCAGCAAGAAGCTGGGCTGTCAGTGGAGACAATGGAGCTGTGGCCAAGCTGTTTCTGAGTTTTAACAGTGTAAATAAAGCACAGCGAGGGGCAACAGACCTGTGCTGTGCTCACTAAGGAGAATCTGCTACAAGCACATACAAATGCATGAGGCCAGATGAGTCGATACTTCTTAAAGTAGTTCGTGTTTCCAAATGATTATATTTATACATCATGCCAAATGTAAAAAAAAACAAAACCAAAAAAAACTAACCAACCAACTACTGTAACTGACTAAACCGATAAATATTCACAAGAAAAAAAAGGTCTTTTAAAATGAACTGCTCGTTGGTTTCCATTTTCCAAATTGCAGTTTTTTAAATAAATAACTACATACAACATCTGTCAAAGGAAAAAAAACACTTGCATTGTATTTATATGCCATATTAAAATCATGTTTTTTTTGAAGAAAATATTTTGTTAAATGCAACAATAATTAACCACAAGTACAGTAATTTCAAATATAATAAGGCATACATACAAGTCAATCAAAGCATAAGTTAAAATAGCTTTTACTCTGTCTGCTTGGAAGCCTTTCTTATATTAGTAGAAAAGAGTTCTGATTGTGTTGTATCTACTGGATGAGGAAAATTTGGTGTGTGTGTGTGTGTGTGTGTGTGTGTGTGTGTGTGTGTGTGTGTGTGTGTGTGTGTGTGTGTGTGTGTGTGTGTGTGTGTGTCTCAATGCTTCCTTCATGTCTGTTATGAAATTGTGATCTCTCCCATCTGCTTCACCAGGTCACGTTAAGTCGTTTGAATCAGATGCAGTGTTTTTGGTAAGCTTGCTGTTTTCTGGAACATGTAGGTGTTGTTAATAGTCAGACTGGGGAAGCCTGACCTGACAAACTGGCCTGCTGCAGTTCAGCTCTTTGTGGCAGCAAACCATAGATATAGATAATGAAAGGCAGCTGATCTTAAACATGGGACACATTTCAGGTTGGCTGATTTATGATCATTGCTCATTCTATCACAAACCAAAATCTCTCTGCGATGTGTTCATGAAGGCTGCTCTCGAGAAAATACGGCTTACACACAAGTCAGGATTTGAATATTAAAATAATGGTTTTTGGTCATCAGTTATGGCCACAAAGATCCACAGATGAAGAAAATCAATTTGCATCAAGTTCTATCAGGAAAGAAAACACTTCAGACTTCAGTGAGCAGAAGCTGAAACACTCATTCTGACATGTACAGGATGTCTTTGTTTTTTTCCCCACTCACAAAAATGTAATATTTCCTAACATAACAAATATTTTTCAGTTTCATTTGTTTAATTGCTTATTTTTTAATCACTTTTTAGGCTTCTGTTAAAATTTAGAGGAAATTCTAGAAAGGTTCTCATTCAGCTGGTACTGAGGACTGTACCAGTGTGACAGACTTCTACAATATGAGTTCTTTATTTCCACTCTCTCTTTATTATGACTGTATTTTATATTTATGTCTACTTTGATTTATTTATTCATGTATTCACACAAACGATGATGGGCTGAAGTTTGATCATGGTGATGATCATCTTTAATAACTATAACAACTCACTATGAAGGACTTCTTAAGCATCAAGAATCCTCCACCCACCACAGCTTATACATTCCTGCCATGTTCCAGGTATCTTTGGTACACTGATGGTAAAAACACAAAAGATATGCTTGTGCATCTGTATTTATAACTTTTTTCTGCAGTGAAATTTGGGAAATAAAAAAGGTCGGGAGTTCTGAGATGGAGTCACAGTCCCACAGTGCTGTGGCAGATCAGCTGAGTATGTCGGGTTAACTTTACCTTGATATGTTCAGGGAACGCTAGAAAGACAAATTGTGAACCACATCTATCCATAGATTCCTTTAAGCAGGTGGTTAAAGGAAAGAGCCAAAGCTGAACCTATTTTCACATCTTTGTAGCTTTAAAGCTGAGCTCTTCAAAATTGCTTGTTGTTCTTCTGATGAACATTTTTCATTTAGTCTCTGGCTCTCTGGTTGGGTTTTCTCTGTAATTATTGTCTTTACCTTACAATATAAAGCGCCTTGAGACAGCGGTTTATTGTTATTTGGTGCTGCAGAAATAAAATGGAATTGAACTGAAATGAATTTAAAACAGAAGCATTCATTGTTCATATACAAAGAAAAAAATTGGTGTTTTAAATCTTCTTCTAAGGTATTGTGTCAAAACAATCAGAAAAAAATCAAATTATGATCCTGTCATTTAACATTTTATTTAAAGGAGAACTCACTTATTCATTTAACAGCATTTCATACAGTTCATATATTACATTATATGACATCACCAGATTTCAACATCACATATGCAAAACTTGTGCAAAGTTTGTGCATGTAATCATAATTGCTTTGTGAAACGTATGTTATTGTTGTAACAGGAGAAAATCGAGTAAATAAAATGCAAAGTAAAGCCTAAAAATCCACTGTGAGAAGTGTTTCACAGGTTACATTTCCCAGAACCATTTATAAGAATTTTTTACAATACACAACCATAAAACACTGAGTAAATGAATAATAAGCCTGTTTTAATTTTTAGAACATAAGAAATTGAATTTATTATTATCAAGCTTTCTGAACCATGTATGGTTTCCTCCACTGTCCATGGCTCCAGACATGTCACAGTCATTTATTCCAGCAGAGTTCCAGTTTTTATATTCAACCACCTCATCAGTGACCCAGAACCAGAAACCCAGAGTGCAGGTGTAGCGCAGCCCCAGCCACACAAAAGGAGTTGAAGCATTATTGACCTTTTCCTGGACCCATCCTTGCTCTTGAGGGTTGGTGATGGAAACCAGGTCACGGTAGTTCTCTCTGCAGTAGTACAAGGCCTCCTCCCAGGTCTTATTTTCTGTGATCAGGATCATTTTATCTGTCACACAAATAAATGAATGAATAAGACAGACACTGGAAACTCACACAAGATAAATACTAACACAAACATTAAGACAGGTGTACATGTGCTTCTGTGGGGCCTGTGGTTTTTTTTAGTAGACACAAATCTGGCATTTGCAACAACAACAAAAAAAGGTGAGAAAAAAGACAGAGAGGGAGAAAATAATGGATGATGTAAACGACAAGTTTGTTTACTAGAAGCACGTTTAAAATATCAGTGGGTTCAGCAGTGGAGGAATACAAAAACAAGTGAGTGTTAGAGGAGCTCAGGAAGAAAAAAAAAGACTTAAGCCTTTTCAAAAAAAAAAAAAGAAACTCACCATCATAACAGAAGAAGGGTTTTGTCTTGTTACATCCATCAGAGCTCCATCTTCCTGATCTGTTTAACAGAGTCATAGCACATGTGTTGCTGCTTTGTCCATCATTAAATAACTCCATATCCCAGAGTCTGAAAGAGAAATCACTCCCATCTGACCACCTCCAGCTGTCTCTGAACAGGCCGATCCAGACACTCATTGGACCAGGCTTCATCAGGTCCTCCATTTCTTTGCTTTCTGCCTGATCAGGTCCGCTGGCCAGGTCAGTGTGATTGTATCTGCAGTAGCTCTGAGCCTGTGTCCAGTTCACAAACTCCCGTATCAAATACAATGTTGTGTTGTTTTCTGTAGTTTCTGTGGAATCAACAGGAAAAAGAACAGTAATAAATACCATCATCTATAATTTGAGGAAATCTACAGATACAGACCGTGTCAGTGAGTTTCTTATTGTGTCTCTAGTTTCTCTCTCTAGTAGTGTGATTACTGTCTACATATTCTCACCATTATAGCAGATGAACCACAAAGGATGGCCACATGCAACATCTGCCCACTTGGTCCTTTGCCTCCCACAGTTCCCCGGAGACTCATCACCATGTTTTTCAGACAGATTCCAACTGCTGTTATTTTCGATGTATTTCACTCCTGGCAGAGACCAGTGCCACATCCTGTTTCCTCCTGTGTTGTTGTTCAGTCCAATCCAGGCTTCTCCTTGATTCTGTGTGCAGTTACAGAGTCTTCTCACGTCCACCATGTCAAACACTTTGGCCAGGTCTGTGTAGTTCTCTCTGCAGTATTTCTGTGCTTCTCCCCAGGTCTTCTGTTCTTCAACAAAGTGATACTCATACAGGTGACACATGAAGAAGCAACACTGACCTAAAATCAAATGAAATATTATTTAATAACTGTGTTTATATAAACAACAATTTAACTGTCACATCCTAATTTCACGTTTGCAAGATCAAAACATCAAAAGTGTATTAATGTTTTTTTTTAGTGAGAGGAGTAAATTTTTAATGTTTCCATATTAGACTAAAATGATTTTAGATGAACCAAAAAGCAGTCGTGGTAAAATTATTCTCTTACCCATCAGAATCAGCAGAAACAGACTCCACTGCATTGTTCGTCTGTCAGATGAAGCTGATTTTGTATTTCACAGTTGGACAATGATTTCAACACTCCAATAAACACTGAATGTCTGTTAAAAAATAAAAAAAACATGAATAGAAGTTGGCAGGAAATATGCAAAATAAGTAGAGAGCAACAGAGCAGCTGATAATGATTTTACAGTTAATATAAGTGAATATAAGTAACACGATGAACGAGCTGCCAGGTTTTTGTGACGAGTGAAGCTTTGAACAGTTTAGGAAACGTGGTCTGTTTATGTGGATGCAGTGAACTGCAGGCTCACTGCAACACTAATGATAATATCTGTATGCACAGAAGCTGATGTTTCAGGTTAGATTAAGGCTGCAGTTTAGATTTGAAGGTTGTGAATTTGCTTCTGATAGTTTTACTTCATTAAACAATTTTATTGCTAGAACAAAATTCATTTTGTCCTCCTACATTTTTATTGTGCAGTCTGGAAATTAATGTTGAAAATGTTGAAAAATTGTAAATTCAGCATCATTTGTTATTACAGCTTTAGTGTCATTATTGTTAATAGATGATCATCCATTTAAAATAAGCAGTAAAGGAAAAATAAATCCTGCAGATGTTCTCTACACATCACCTCTGTACCCACAAACATGAAATTATATTAGAAATTTTAAACTTACTTCTGGTTATTTCTTCCCTCCTCAGTGTGCTCATGAAGATCATTCCCAAGTAAATATTCATATACACTAAAGGAGAGCTCTTTTTGCCCTGGTCATGATTTGAATATGTAAATACACGAGCTTCACTTCACCTGACAGAAGGATCCAGTTATGGGGCGAATTTTTGTATTTCACTTATAATTTACATAAATGGAAGAAGTAAATAAAACATTGCACTGTTGACTGTCCAGAAAGCATAATTTTCCCGCTGTGTTTTTCTGAATTGTAGGTTACAAATGCAAAACTTTGGCACACAGACGAGCTCGTCTGAATCTGAGATTTCAAGGAGTGATGTTGGATTCTGAGAGCTTCATCAGCTTCATTCAGACTCACAGCAAACGACCCTCAGCCCACCAGATAACATCTCCTGGCTGACAGCACACCACTGAAAACCTACTCCTGCACATAGCTGGAATCGGCGCAGCTTACTCTGCTAACACAGAACATGTCTGTTGTTGCTCAAGTAAGAATTTGGATATTAAAATAGAGAAGTTTCAGTCATATGTCACTGCCACAAAGATCCACAGATGAGGAAAGCAAATTTGCATCAAGTATGAGAGAGGTAGCCTAGTTTAAATATTGCTGTAGAAAAAGGAAAGAAAACATTTCACTGTTTAGTGACCAAAAACAGAGTCTCACTCTGACATGTGTGGAGGTTATGGCTCCACTTGTTTTCCTCTCAAAGTATCTAACATATGAGCATTTCCCTAACTTAACAAGTTTGATATTTTCCATCTCATTTATTAAATTGATTTTGATTTATCTTTTTTTAGGCCTTGTGTGAATCTGTATATAATGATGGTTAACAGTAGATCATGTTCATGCACAAAAACAGAAAATTCTAAAATATTCACAGGAATTCAGGCACCACTGAGTGGGACACAACAAATAAATGGCTTCACCACCTCTTATCAATCCAGATGTAAAAACATTCTCTGCTCAAAGAACCTCAGTGATTTGAGAAAAGATTTGGAAGATGATGGAGAGATTTCAGATTATGAGTCCTTTTGACTTTATTGAATATGACGGTGCAAATGAAAATGTGGGGAGAGAGTGAGGGGGAATCACACAGCGGAAACTGTCTGGGGCAGAATCAGCCTCAGGTCCCTACAGTGAGGATTCTACTCTTCAGTACATGGATCACCTGCTCAATCAGGTGAGCAATCAGGCTCTCTCTCTGTCTGTCTCTCTCTCATTTTTGTTGTTATTTGTTGCCAAGATCAAGATTTGAATGTTTAAAAACTAGAGTTTCAAACATCTGTAATTTCAGTAAAGATCCATTGATGTACTGTAGGGAATTTTTCCGTATCTGGTATGAAAGAGGTTCTTTCAAACATAGTTAAACATAAACATGTTATTCTGAATGATACAGGAAATATTCAGATTAATATGCTTCACTCTCAAACGTATAAAATGGGTTTATTAACTTCTGTAATTTAATGAGTCTAATATTTTGGTTTCATGTGTTTAATGGACTGAAAATCTTATGATGCTGTAGGTTATTGTCAGGTAGAAATGTGTAAATTTTTAAAGCGTTGACAAAGTATCAGGCATCACTGTGAACTGTTTTGAGGTACTTTTACTTATTTACTATTTTATTTTCATGACACTTCATAATATGTTATATTTCAGACATAAATTTCCCTGCTTCTGCTTCCTAATTTGACAGTTTTCTTTTGTGCCCAGTATTTCCTGATTCCATCTTCTCTAATGTGATTATGTTTTTGTTGTTTTGTTTGTTTGTTCATTTGAAATTGTTTTAATATCATTTTGAGGTTTGGAGGTTTGTAGCGACTGACTCTGCAGAAAGTTGGTGGCCTCTGTTTACTATGCACCTGAGCATCCACTGACCCTGCTCTGTGATTATACATGGACTATCACTTTATGGCTGAGTCGCTGTCATTCCCAATCACTTCCTGTTTCTTATAATACCACTAACAGTTGGCTGTGGAATATTTAGTAGTGAGGAAATTTCAGGACTGGACTTGTTCACATCCTACATGGTACCACGCTAGAATTCACTGAGCTCCTGAGAGCGACCCATTCTTTCACTCGTGTTTGTAGAAGCAGTCTGCATGCCTAGGTGCCTGGTTTGATACACCTGTGGCCGTGGAAGTGACTGGAACACCTGAGTTCAATGATTTGGATGGCTGAGTGAATACTTTTGGCAATATAGTTTACATGAGACAGGCAGCCCATTTTAATATTTTAAAGTAAAAATTTTCTGACCACAATTTTGTGATGATAAGTTAAGTACTTGTATCAAAGTATTGCTACATAATATGTATCATATATCAGTTGTTATGGCATAACTGAATATCTTATTTTTAATTAAAGAGAGAAAACAGTCTGCAATGTCAAACATCCACTTTGGTCCAGTCTGTATAGTCATGTCTCGATATATACAGAAAGTCTAAATAAATAACAACAGTACTGAAAGTAGTTGAACACAAAGATATCTCTGTGAGACCTTATGAATATTTTTCTCTCTAATGTCTAAAGGGTAACAGGGAACAGGTGACCTTAATCAGGCAGTAACGAGTGGGGAATAAAACGCAGAGAGCCACATAAACCAGCTAACCTTCAAAAATTAAAACAGGATGTGAATGGAAATCCATGAAGACAACAGGAAGAAGCAGAGGAAACATGGAAAAAGGCCATACAAAAACAAACAACAACAAATATTTTTTCTTGCTCCCCTTTGATGTATCGCCTCAATAAAGACAAGAAAATATTGCATGTGATACAAACAGAGAAATTTCTTATTGCACAGGTCAGGATTTGAATATAAAATTCTGGAGTTTCAATCATCTGTCACTCCTGCAAAGAGCCAATGAAGAAGGAATGTTTTTTGTTTGTTTGTTGGAAAAGAGGAAATTTGATGTTGTCATTGTCATGATCTTGGGCTGGTAGCCCAGCGCACATTATGGTCTTTGAGTTTTGTTGTGATACATTAGGATTTTGGTTTATCATTTGTTTAGTTATTTGTGTTTGATTCTGGTTTCCCTCTTGTTTTCCACGATCTGTGTTCAAGTGTTTTTTCTTCGGTGTCAAGTCTGGTTTGCCTCCCATGTCCTCCTGTACTGTCATTGTTTGTATGTATGTTTTGTTCTCATGTCTTAGTCCCTTGTGTCATGTCTTGTGTTTAGTTTGACAACCCGGTGTTCCCTGTGGGGTGTATTTAGGTTTTGGTCACATTCAGCTTCCCTCTATGTGTCAGTCTCCCTGTGTTAAGTTTGCATGTATTTGGTTAGGTCACTTCCTGTTTTATTTTGACAATTTTGTGTTCCTTGTGCTTTGTGTTTAGCTTTACTTCCCCTTGTCTCCTTCAGTGTATTTCGTCCACCTGTGTTTTCACCTGTTTCCTTTTCCCTCATTATCGCCCAGTGTATTTAAGGTCTCAGTGTTGTTTAGTTCCTTGTTGTGTCGTGACTGGTTTTTCCTGCTGTGTGCTTTATGTTCATGTTTATGCTTCAAGTTAATGTTAATGCTTCAAGTTATGTCAAGCTATGTTCTATGTCAAGCCATACATTGTAAATAAAGCTTTAAGGAATATCAAACTCCTCTTGTGAGACCTGCATTGGGGTTCTGCTTTGCCACAGCAGCAAATGTGACAGTCATAGGTCCTCCCTGCAGGTGCTGAGCTGCCACCTCTCCTTCTGCAGTCTTTCTGTCTCTGGCTCCCTCTATCATGTGTGTGAGTGTGTACAGGAAATATGACTTCCCTGTTTTTCACTCATGTAATCCAATATCGGATCATTTTCTTCAATAATTATATAAGTCCTATACATGTTTCTTTAATTGGATTCTCATCATATGCTTTTAGGACTGAAAATCTGATCATGTTTTTGGTCATTTTCAGGCATAAAAACTGAAAATGTTAAAAGTTTCACAAACTCTCACTCACCACTGTGATTGTGCAGTTGTGAATTTGTACTTTATCTCATTTTTTTTTCAATATTTTTTATTTTTTATTTATTTATTTTTTATTCAATTTATTTCGAACAATCAAAATAAAATAAAAAAGAAAACAACGAAAATAAATTAACGTGTAGGAAAATAAAACATACATATATCCATATATGCATATATACATATATTCACCTATATAACAAATGCCAATCAAACATCAATAAATAAATAAATAAAATGACCAGCAATGTATTTTTATAACAATCTCAAGGTGTTCGAAAAGGGAGCAGGAAGAAGCAATAGCTTATCTAGTCCTGTCCCCATTGCCTTTTACAAATTCATAATTAAACTGGATTATAATATTAACCAAACATGCATACGCTAACACCAGCATGCATGGCTACACACACCTACCCATGCCAAAGTGCCCTGTGATACAATCTACCCAATCTTCTATAGATTATGTTATTATTGGATTGTAGCTTCATGTACATTACATGAAGCTACAATCCAATAATAACAAAATAACAAAACATCTCATTCGTATTTATACACATTATTTATATGCTCCTTATATTTTTTCTTGAATTGTGCAATAGTTGTACTTAACTTAATTTCATCATCTAAACCATTCCACAAACGCACTCCACAAACTGATACACACATACTTTTAAGATTTGAGCGAACACATGGTTGAACAAAGTTACATTTCCCTCTTAGATCAAACCTTCCTTCTCTATTTTTAAAGAAATTTTGAATATTCTTTGGAAGCATACTGTTTGTTGCTTTAAACATCATCTGAGCAGTTTTAAATTTTACTAAATCCATAAATTTCATAAGTTTTGATTTAAAGAATAGTGGATTTGTGTGTTCCCGATACCCAACATTATATATCATTCTCAGTGCTCTTTTTTGCATAATACATGTTTTTTGTAGAGAGCTCTTATATGTGTTACCCCAAACTTCAACACAATACTCTAAATATGGTAGTAACATTGTACAGTATAGAGTGTGCAAAGTTTTAATATTCAAGATATGCCTATTTTTCCCTAATATCCCTATAATTTTTGCCATCTTATTACACACATGTTTGATATGGGGTTTCCAACATAATTTGTGGTCCAATATTACTCCTAGAAACTTATGTTGAAAAACTTGCTCAATCCTTACATTATTAATTTCTAACTTTACCATAGTATTAATTTCTTTATTTCCAAACAACATAAATTTTGTCTTAGTTAAATTTAAAGATAATTTATTTCTGTCAAACCAATATTTAAGTTTATCAATTTCTTTACCAACATCATCCAGAACCTGTTTTAGATCATCCCCAGTATAAAAAATAGTTGTATCATCAGCAAATATAACAAAATTCAAAACATTAGTCATTCTACATATATCATTAATATACATAATAAACAATTTGGGACCCAATACTGAGCCTTGTGGAACCCCACATGTAATATTCAAACATAAAGATTTGGACTGACCAATTTTTACATATTGCTGTCTGTTGTCAAGATAACTTTTCAGCCAGTTATTTGCTACCCCTCTCACTCCATATCTTTTGATTTTATATATTAATATTTTATGATCAATAGTATCAAAGGCCTTTTTTAAGTCAATAAATATCCCCACTGCATATTTTCTGTTTTGTATATATTCCGTTATATGTTCCACTAACTCTATCATTGCCAATGTTGTTGACCTAGCTGCCCTAAAACCATACTGACTTTCCATTAATACATTGCTTTTTTCATTAAAATTGTCAAGCCTTGCCACAAACAATTTCTCCATTATCTTAGAGAACTGTGAAAGTAAAGAGACTGGCCTATAGTTAGTAAAGTCATGAACATCACCGGCTTTATGTAAAGGAATAACTTTAGCAATTTTCATTCTCTCAGGGAATGTACCTGTTCTGAATGATAAATTACACAGATATGTTAAAGGGGACACAATTCCATCAATTACCTTTTTTACTACCATCATATCAATATCATCACAGTCTGTAGAAAGTTTATTTTTACATTTATTTACCATTTCAGTAATCTCCCTTTCTTCTACCGGTTTCAAAAATAGTGAATTTGAATTATTAAGTCCACAAAACTCACTTACACTTTTCTGCTCTGATGGTATATTTTGTATTTCCTTGGCCAGTCTTGGACCCACCTTAACAAAAAAATCATTAAATCTATTAACCACCACATTCCTATTTGTAATTGTCATATTATTTTCTATAAAATAATCAGGATAATTAGCTTTGCTTGATTTATTTCTAATAATATTTAGTATATTCCATGTTTCTTTAATATTGTCCTTATTTTCATTAAATATCTTATTATAATACTCAATTTTAGCTTTCCTAATGATACTGATTAACCTATTCTTGTATGTTTTATACCTTAGTTCATTATGTTTCGTTCTACAGTTTATAAATTGCCTATAAAGAGTATTCTTTTTTTTACAAGCATTCTGTAAGCCTTTGGACATCCAAGTACATTTTGAGAACTTGTTTTTGTGACAATATTGTTGTATTGGACAGTGTTTATTGTACAGGGTTTTAAAAGTATGTATGAACAATTCATATGCTTTGTTTACATCACCTTCTTCATATACACTCTTCCAGTTATAGTTTAGTAAATCCATTTTGAAAGCGGATATGGCCTCCTCAGTTCTCACCCTTCTATATAGCACCTCCTGTTTCACAATTTCTCTCCTATAGCTACATTCTAATACTAAAAAAACAGGTAGGTGATCACTAATGTCATTCATCAACAATCCACTGATTACATTACTGTCTATATTATTTATAAAGATATTATCAATCAGAGTGGCACTGTAAGGTGTTATTCTACTTGGCTTTGTGATTGTTGGAAAAAGACTCATGCTGTACATGCACTCAATAAAATCATCCGTCCGTTTGCGTTTGTTGGGATTCAGCAGATCTATATTAAAATCCCCACAAATTAAATTAATCTTTTGCATTTTTAGTGAGAACAGATCCTCCATTATATTAATAAACAATTCAATATTAGATCCTGGTGTTCTGTACACACAACTAACAACTATGTTTTTCATTTTTTCCATCTCTATTTCAACAGTAAGGCACTCCAATAAGTCATCAATGGCTAATGTCATACTATCCACAATCCTATATCTAAGGCTCTTTTGAACATACAGAGCCACACCACCCCCTTTTTTGGACTTTCTATTCATACACATTAATTCATATCCATCTAACTCAGTATTCATTACCTTATCAGCTGTAAGCCATGTTTCAGAGATTGCAATAATATTAAATGGTTTTCTAAACTGCACTAAATAATCTTTTATGTTCTGGAAATTTGTATATAGACTCCTGCTATTAAAATGAATAAGTGAAATTCCATGAACCTTTTTAATTGTGTCATCTAACTGTTGCTCATTATAGTAGCAACAGTTTGTTTCCATATTATTTAGAAAATTTTGATCAGGATCTAAATCATTATCATTATCTAACATCCTTATTTTATTAGATCTAATACCAAACTGTCAAAAAAGAAAAGAAAGAATAAAAAGAAATAACACAAAACAAAGTGAAATAATCCTCACTGTAAAAAAAAACAAAAAAAAAAACAAAACAAGACAGTCAAAACAAAAAAGAGAGAGAAATTATTGGTACTTGTCCAATTCATTTATCTCTCTGATGACCAAGACTTTGGCCTGCTCTGGAGTTCCATTGAGTTTTATATACACCTTGCAATCGGACGTCCATGTCGACTGTATTTTTTTCTGCTTTCTCCATAGCCTTGCCTGTCTTGCAATGTCAGCATTTTTCTTTATTAGGTGTTCATTTACATAGACGTTGGTTCCTTTCAACTTTCGGCCCTGTTTGAGTAGTTGTTTCTTTTGTTTTCTGTTAATAAAGCGAATGATAATTGCAGGTTTTTCATTTTTGTTTTTTCTTGGGAGAGAGTGACAAGCCTCAATCCCATTACTTTCTAAATGAATACCCTTATTTTCAAAAAAGGCTGTAACCTGTTGTTCTAAGGACAGTACTTCATGTTCCAAAGGTTCCCGATTATCTGCGGCAGTAACATTTGCAAATGATCGATGAGTAGTTTCCGATCCACTAATTATCACATCATTTAGTCTGAGATATTGTTCCAAATCACAAACTCGACTTTCCAAAACAGTAATCCTTTTATCCTTTTCTTCATTTTGTCTTTTGAGGTCTTTTATCTCTCCCATTAAATCCAAAATCATTTTTTGTTGCTTTGAGATGTTTGTAACTTCTTCCGACAAGAAGTTAAGGGACTTCTTTATATCTTCCAGTTCGTCCTCATTAACAGCATTTCTCTTTGGTGGCATTGTGTATAATGATAATCCCTAATCCAAGCCTGACTGCAGGTCTGATGGTTGCCTGTTTAGCCTGATTGCTGACAATGAAACCTGCTAGCTCGTCTTAATGGCTATGCCAATAGGCTTACCGTTTGAGCCCGGTAGCAGAGCCTGAGGGCCGATGGCTGCCTCCAGGTGGCAACCGGTCAAAGCCTTCCTTTGCAGAGCGCGGTGAAAGATGGCTGGAGCCCTGTAACAAAGCCTGCTACAGGGCAGCTGCTGCAGGGCCTGGTAGTAGCCGATGCGGGGCTTGGTGGTAGCTCCTGTGGGGCCCGGTGGTAGCCACTGCGGGGCCAGGTGGTAGCTGCTGCGGGGCCTGATGGTAGCTTCTGCGGGGCCTGGTGGTCGCTGCTGCGGGGCCTGGTGGTAGCCGCTGCGGGGCCTGGTGTTATCCGCTGCGGGGCCAGGTGGTAGCTCCTGTGGGGCCAGGTGGTAGCTGCTGCGGGGCCTGGTGGTAGCTGCTGCGGGGCCTGGTGGTCGCTGCTGCGGGGCCTGGTGGTAGCTGCTGCGGGGCCTGGTGGTAGCCGCTGCGGGGCCTGGTGTTATCCGCTGCGGGGCCAGGTGGTAGCTCCTGTGGGGCCAGGTGGTAGCTGCTGCGGGGCCTGATGGTAGCTGCTGCGGGGCCTGGTGGTCGCTGCTGCGGGGCCTGGTGGTAGCTGCTGCGGGGCCTGGTGGTAGCCGCTGCGGGGCCTGGTGTTATCCGCTGCGGGGCCATGTGGTAGCTCCTGTGGGGCCAGGTGGTAGCTGCTGCGGGGCCTGGTGGTAGCCGATGCGGGGCCCGGTGGCAGCTCCTGCGGGGCCTGGTGGTAGCCGCTGCTGGGCTCTTTGCCAAACAACAACAAACTTTTAAATGCAACGTCTTATTTCAGAAGAAGAAAAAGACAAAGGAGAAGCCGGTTGCTTCTGTCCATCTGGGGGAAACTGTGATAATCATATTACAATTCAGAAAAAAGTACTTTTTTTTATTCTAAATGTGTCTAGAACAGGAAGAGCTTATAAAATATGATCTTGGCTCATAACATATATGTTAATATTCATGTTCCAGGTTTTCTTTCATGTTCAGTATTTCATGATCCAGGCTTTTTGAATGTAATTCTGCTTTTTCACACTTTATTTTTAATGGTTTTCATAATAATTTGGGGATTTGTAGTGCTAGTTTAAAAAGCTGACTGAGTCATTAGCAGATTGATTCTTATTAAAATATTCATTAACAGTAAAATGCTGACAGTCTAACACTATAATAGCTACAAAACCATTAATTAGACAGTTAATTCAACAGAAAAATGAAAATGTCAGAGACAACATTTGTCTCCATGGTTTAGCTTAACAGAGGATTAAGTTATCAGTTTAAAGTAAACTTCAAAACTATCATAAGATAAATATCATTGTACCTTTTATAACCATCACCAGATATTTAAATATTTATTGTTAATATAAAAAACAGCCATAACACCCTGAACCCACCCGATCTCATGTGATCTCGGAAGCTATGCAGGCCTGGTTAGTACTTGTATGGGAGACCACCTGGGAATACCAGGTGCTGTAAGCTTTCTCCTCCTTGAATCGCCACCTTATCGTGGTGGAGGGGTTAGTGTGTCCCAGTGATCCCAGAAGCTATGTTGTCCGGGGGCTTGTCTCCCTGGTAGGGCCTCCCATGGCAAACTGGTCCTGGGTGAGGGTCCAGACAAAGAGCGGTTCAGAAGACCCCTATGTCTGCAACAACAAGGGAACAGTTTACCTTGCCCGGGATAGGGTTACCGGGGCCCCATCCTGGAGCCAGGCCTGGGGAGGGAGCTCGAAGGAGAGCGTCTGGTGGCCGGGCATTAGCCCATGGTGCCCAGCCAGGCACAGCCTGAAGAGGTTACATGGGCCCGCCGTCCTGTAGGCCCACCACCCGCAGGAGGCATCGTAGGGGTCAGGTGCAATGTGTGTCGGGCGGTGGCCAAGGGCGGAGGCCCTGGCAGACTGATCCCCGGCTATCGAGACTGGCTACTGGGACATGGAATGTCACCTCTCTGGTGGGGAAGGAGCCTGAGCTAGTGCGTGAGGTTGAGAGATACCAGCTAGATATAGTTGGGCTCACCTCAGCGCATGGCCTGGGCTCTGGAACCAGTCTCCTGGAGAAGGGTTGGACTCTGTTCCAGTCTGGAGTTGCCCTCGGTGAGAGGCAGCGAGCTGGGGTAGGTATTCTTGTATCCCCCCCGACTTGCTGCCTGCATGACGGAGTTTTCACCGGTGGACGAGAGGGTTGTTTCCCTGCGCCTTCGGGCCGGGGAACGGGTCCTGACTGTTGTTTGCGCTTATGTGCCGAATGACAGTTCAGAGTACCCACCCTTTTTGGAGTCGCTGGGCGGGGTGCTGAAGAGTGCTCCGTCTGGGGACTCCATAGCCTTGCTGGGAGACTTCAACGCTCACGTGGGCAATGACAGTGAAACCTGGAGGGGCGTGACTGGGAGGAACGGCCTGCCCGATCTGAACCCGAATGGTGTTTTGTTATTGGACTTCTGTGCAAACCACAGTTTGTCCATAACAAACACCATGTTCGAACATAAGGATGTCCATAAGTGCACATGGCACCAGGACACCCTAGGTCGCAGGTCGATGATCGATTTTATAATCGTATCACCAGATGTGCGGCTGTATGTTCTGGATACTTGGGTGAAGAGAGGAGCTGAGGTCTCAACTGATCACCACCTGGTGGTGGTCTGTCTGCACAAGTGCAAAGAGGCGGAGCTGGTGCCGGAGACAGCGAGGTCAGATGGAAAGAAGCTTCCAAAAGAAGCCTTTTCACCCCTGTAACCACCATTATACCTTTACTGGGAAACAGCTGGAGGTCCTTCATCAACCACCTGATCAATAAGTGAAGAAAAAAGAACTTTGTAGCTGCTCCAGCCACCCTGATTGTTTCACACAGGGAAAAACTGCAGTGCAGAAGTTAAAATATGCAGATGAACTGTTAATACAAAAAAAGTATTTCTTGTTCGATTACTTGAGTAATAGATGGAATAATCAATAGAATATTTGATTACTAAAATAATTGATAGCTGCAGCCCTAGTTGGCTTCATCAGGGGGTGGCCTCCAGCTCGCAGTGGAACAGTTCGTGTGTGAAGCAGCTGGCATGAGAATCAGCACCTCTAAGTCTCAGCTGGAAAAGGGTGGAGTGCCCTCTCTGGCTCAGGAGCGAGTTCTTGCCCCAAGTGGAGGAGTTCAAGTATCTTGGGGTCTTGTTCACGAGTGACGGGAGAAGTGAGCGGGAGATCGACAGACGGACTGGGGCTGCTTCTGCAGTAATGCGGACGCTGCACCGGAAGAGGGAGCTTAGTGTAAAATCGAAGCTGTCGATTTACCAGTCGATCTACTTTCCTACCCTCACCTATGGTCATGAGCTTTGGGTAGTGACCGAAAGAATAAGGTCGCGAATACAAGCGGCAGAAAAGAGTTTCTGGTGGCTGGCCTCTCCCTTAGAGATAAGGTCAGGAGTGCGGCCATCTGGGAGTTGCTCAGAGTAGAGCCGCTGCTCCTCCACATTGAAAGGAGCCAGTTGAGACTGGCTCCTTTCAATGTGGGAGCCAGTCTTAACTGGTTAGGATGCCTCCTTGCCGCCTCTTGGGTGAGGTGTTTCGGGCATGTCCCACCGGGTGGAGGCCCCGTGGTAGA
Organism: Amphilophus citrinellus; assembly: GCA_013435755.1. Taxonomy (NCBI): domain Eukaryota; kingdom Metazoa; phylum Chordata; class Actinopteri; order Cichliformes; family Cichlidae; genus Amphilophus; species Amphilophus citrinellus. The sequence continues at coordinate 28,987,161 of CM024194.1, forward strand.
CCAAGGACACGCTGGGGAGATTATATCTTTCAGAGCAGGAAACCTGGGCTGCTCTGCTTAGGCTCCTGCCCCCGCGACCCGGCCCAGATAAGCGGAAGAGAATGAATGGATGGATGGATGGTTGGATGGATAAAAAAAAAAAATGGACTCTTGACTGAGAGCAGCATACCTAACGTACAGCTACTAATCATCCTCCTTCATTTATGGTAAATATGGAGACGGAGGAGTGATGGGAGTGGAAGTCAGTAAGAAGATGGGCATCAGTGGAGACAATGGAGCTGTGATTATATTTATACATCATGCCAAATATAAATAACAAAAACTAACCAGCTAACTACATAAATCAAGCAATCAATCAATAATTAAATAGTTTTACATGGTTTCAATAGTACACACTGCCATTAGATCTTAGCTTGCTTGCACATTGGAGGGTGGATCAGCATGAATGGGTGTGTGTCCTCTGGGGCTCTTGCCCCTTAGTCATGGGGGGGGGGGTCATAAGGTGTGTACAAGTCAATCAAAGCATAAGATAAAATAGCTGTAATATTCTGTCTGCTTGGAAGCCTTTCTTATATTAGTAGGAGGCAAAAAGAGTTCTGACAGTGTTGCATCTACTGGATGAGGAAAATTTGTTAGTGTGTGTGTGTGTGTGTGTGTGTGTGTGTAATTAATCCATCTCCTTGATTATGCCTAAGTTAAACATGTTGAATACCTTGTAGGTGTACCAAAGCATTTTTACAGAGTGATATTTTTACTTTTACTAGTAAATGGTCTCACTACTTCATTCACGTCTATTTATTATGAAATTGTGATCTCTCCCATCTGCTTCACCAAGTCACGTTAAGTCGTTTGAATCAGATGCAGTGTTTTTGGTAAGCTTGCTGTTTTCTGGAACATGCAGGTGTTGTTAATAGCCAGACTGGGGAAGCCTGACCTGACAAACTGGCCTGCTGCAGTTCAGTTCTTTGTGGCAGCAAACCATAGATATAGATAATGAAAGGCAGCTGATCTTAAACATGGGACACATTTCAGGTTGGCTGATTTATGATCATTGCTCATTCTATCACAAACCAAAATCTCTCTGCGATGTGTTCATGAAGGCTGCTCTCAAGAAAATATGGCTTACACACAAGTCAGGATTTGAATATTAAAATAATGGTTTTTGGTCATCAGTTATGGCCACAAAGATCCACAGATGAAGAAAATCAATTTGCATCAAGTTCTATCAGGAAAGAAAACACTTTAGACTTCAGTGAGCAGAAGCTGAAACTCTCATCTTTAATATCTTTAATAACTATATCATCTTTAATAACTATAACAACTCACTATGAAGGACTTCTTAAGCATCAAGAATCTTCCACCCACCACAGCTTATACATTCCTGCCATGTTCCAGCTATCTTTGGTACACTGATGGTAAAAACACAAAAGATACGCTTGTGCATCTGTATTTATAACGTTGTTCTGCAGTGAAATTTGGGAAATAAAAAAGGTTGGGAGTTCTGAGATGGAGTCACAGTCCCACAGTGCTGTGGCAGATCAGCTGAGTATGTCAGCTCTTCAGACTTGTTTGTTGTTCTTCTGATGAACATTTTTCATTTAGTCTCTGGCTCTCTGGTTGGGTTTTCTCTGTAATTATTGTCTTTACCTTACAATATAAAGCACCTTGAGACGGCGGTTTGTTGTTATTTGGTGCTGCAGAAATAAAATGGAATTGAACTGAAATGAATTTAAAACAGAAGCATTCATTGTTCATATACAAAGAAAAAAACGGTGTTTTAAATCATCTTCTAAGTTATTGTGTCAAAACAGTCAGGAAAAAAACAAAACTATGATCCTGTCATTTAACAGTTTATTTAAAGGAGAACTCACTTATTCATTTAACAGCATTTCATACAGTTCATATATTACATTATATGACCATCACCAGATTTCAACATCACATATGCAAAACTTATGCAAAGTTTGTGCATGTAATCATAATTGCTTTGTGAAACGTATGTTATTGTTGTAACAGGAGAAAATCGAGTAAATAAAATGCAAAGTAAAGCCAAAAAATCCACTGTGAGAAGTATTTCACAGAAGGTTACATTTCCCAGAACCATTTATAAGAATTTTTTACAATACACAACCAAATACAAACTGAGTAAATGGATAATGAGCCTGTTTTAATTTTTAGAACATAAGAAATTGAATTTATTATTATCAAGCTTCCTGAACCATCTATGGTTTCCTCCACTGTCCATGGCTCCAGACATGTCACAGTCATCATTTATTCCAGCAGAGTTCCAGTTTTTATATTCAACCACCTCATCAGTGACCCAGAACCAGAAACCCAGAGTGCAGGTGTAGCGCAGCCCCAGCCATACAAAAGGAGTTGAAGCATTATTGACCTTTTCCTGGACCCATCCTTGCTCTTGAGGGTTGGTGATGGAAACCAGGTCACGGTAGTTCTCTCTGCAGTAGTACAAGGCCTCCTCCCAGGTCTTATTTTCTGTGATCAGGATCACTTTATCTGTCAAACAAATAAATGAAAGAATAAGACAGACACTGGAAACTCAGACAAGATAAATACTAATACAAACATGAAGACAGGTGTACATGTGCTTCTGTGGGGCTTGTGATATTTGTTTTAGTAGACACAGCTCTGGCATTTGCAACAACAACAAAAAAAAGGTGAGAAAAAAGACAGAGAGGGAGAAAATAATGGATGATGTAAAAGACAAGTTTGTTTACTAGAAGCACATTTAAAATATCAGTGGGTTCAGCAGTGGAGGAATACAAAAACAAGTGAGTGTTAGAGGAGCTCAGGAAGAAAAAAAAAGACTTAAGCCTTTTCAAAAAAACAAAAAAAAACTCACCATCATAACAGAAGAAGGGTTTTGTCTTGTTACATCCATCAGAGCTCCATCTTCCTGATCTGTTTAACAGAGTCATAGCACATTTGTTGCTGCTTTGTCCATCATTAAATAACTCCATATCCCAGAGTCTGAAATTGAAATCACTCCCATCTGACCACCTCCAGCTGTCTCTGAACAGGCCGATCCAGGCACTCATTGGACCAAGCTTCATCAGGTCCTCCATTTCTTTGCTTTCTACCTGATCAGGTCCGCTGGCCAGGTCAGTGTGATTGTATCTGCAGTAGCTCTGAGCCCGTGTCCAGTTCACAGACTCCTTTATCAAATACAATGTTGTGTTATTTTCTGTAGTTTCTGTAAAATCAACAGGAAAAAGTAATAAACATCATCATCTATAATCTGAGGAAATCTACAGACACAGACCGTGTCAGTGAGTTTCTTATTGCGTCTCTAGTTTCTCTCTCTAGTAGTGTGATTACTGTCTACATATTCTCACCACTATAGCAGATGAACCACAAAGGATGGCCACATGCAACATCTGCCCACTTGGTCCTTTGCCTCAAACAGTTCCCCGGAGACTCAGAACCATGTTTTTCCAACAGATTCCAACTGCTGTTATTTTCAATGTATTTCACTCCTGGCAGAGACCAGTGCCACATCCTGTTTCCTCCTGTGTTGTTGTTCAGTCCAATCCAGGCTTCTCCTTGATTCTGTGTGGAGTTACAGAGTCTTCTCACGTCCACCATGTCAAACACTTTGGCCAGGTCTGTGTAGTTCTCTCTGCAGTATTTCTGTGCTTCTCCCCAGGTCTTCTGTTCTTCAACAAAGTGGTACTCATACAGGCGACACATGAAGAAGAAACACTGACCTAAAATCAAATGAAATATTGTTTAATAACTGTGTTTATATAAATAACAATCTAACTGTCACATCCAACTTTCAAGTTTACTAGATCAAAACATCAAAAGTGTATTAATGTTTTTTTTAGTGAGAGGACTAAAATAATTAACGTTTCCATATTAGACTAAAATGATTTTAGATGAACCAAAAAGCAGTCGTGGTAAAATGATTCTCTTACCCATCAGAATCAGCAGAAACAGACTCCACTGCATTGTTCGTCTGTCAGATGAAGCTGATTTTGTATTTCACAGTTGGACAATGATTTCAACACTCCAATAAACACTGAATGTCTGTTAAAAAATAAAAAAACATGAATAGAAGTTGGCAGGAAATATGCAAAATAAGTAGAGAGCAACAGAGCAGCTGATAATGATTTTACAGTTAATATAAGTGAATATAAGTAACACGATGAACGAGCTGCCAGGTTTTTGTGACGAGTGAAGCTTTGAACAGTTTAGGAAACGTGGTCTGTTTATGTGGATGCAGTGAACTGCAGGCTCACTGCAACACTAATGATAATATCTGTATGCACAGAAGCTGATGTTTCAGGTTAGATTAAGGCTGCAGTTTAGATTTGAAGGTTCTGAGTTTGCTTCTGATAGTTTTACTTCATTAAACAATTTTATTGCTAGAACAAAATTAATTTTGTCCACCTACATTTTTATTGTGCAGTCTGGAAATTAATGTTGAAAATGTTGAAAAATTGTAAATTCAGCATCATTTGTTATTACAGCTTTAGTGTGTAATTATTGTTAATAGATGATCATCCATTTAAAATAAGCAGTAAAGGAAAAATAAATCCTGCAGATGTTCTCTACACATCTCCTCTGTACCCACAAACATGAAATTATATTAGAAATTTTAAACTTACTTCTGGTTATTTCTTCCCTCCTCAGTGTGCTCATGAACATCATTCCCAAGTAAATATTCATATACACTAAAGGAGAGCTCTTTTTGCCCTGGTCATGATTTGAATATGTAAATACACGAGCTTCACTTCACCTGACAGAAGGATCCAGTTATGGGGCGAATTTTTGTATTTCACTTATAATTTACATAAATGGAAGAAGTAAATAAAACATTGCACTGTTGACTGTCCAGAAAGCATAATTTTCCCGCTGTGTTTTTCTGAATTGTAGGTTACAAATGCAAAACTTTGGCACACAGACGAGCTCGTCTGAACCTGAGATTTCAAGGAGTGATGTTGGATTCTGAGAGCTTCAACAGCTTCATTCAGACTCACAGCAAACGACCCTCAGCCCACCAGATAACATCTCCTGGCTGACAGCACACCACTGAAAGCCCACTCCTGCAAAACTGGAATCAGCCAAGCTTACTCTGCTAACACAAAACATGTCTGTTGTTGCTCAAGTCAGAATTTGGATATTAAAATAGAGAAGCTTCAGTCATATGTCACTGCCACAAAGATCCACAGATGAGGAAAGCAAATTTGCATCAAGTATGAGAGAGGTAGCCTAGTTTAAATATTGCTATGATATATGTGGGGGTTATGGCTCCAACTTTTTTCCTCTCAAAAGTATGTAACACATGATCATTTTCCAAACTTAACAAGACTGATGTTTTCCATCTCAATCTGTGTATAATGATGGCTTACAGTAGATAATATTCATGCACAAATACAGAGACTCTGAAAGATTCACAAGAATGGATGCAGCTGGCCTCTCTCTCACTCTGGGTATCCCATTCTGGTCATGTTCACTAACCAATCCCTGTGTTGTAGAGGCAGTCCTCTCAGTTGCTAGGTACCTGGGCCGGTCCCTGCAGCTGATGCTGGTTTGGGTCAACATCTGTCCTAATTAATGGAGGAAGACCTACACTCGATGCCAGATTGTTACTTACCTGCCAGTTAGTTGAAGTCAGCTCTCCAGTATCTTGCTAATAACTTTTCAGTGGATGTCTTTTTCTTCTTTGCTCAGGAAACTGGAACCCTTGAGTTCATGCCTGAGAGTAAGTGAGTGAGAAGAGCAAAAGAAGAGAAGTCCAATCGTTGTTTTTGAAGAGAATCCTGTAAACCTTCGGAGCAGCCACAGGGAGTCGAACCTGCCACCTGCTCCCTGCTATCACTGTTCATTGTCTGGTGCACTGTAAATAAATTCACTGAAAGAGATTCTAACAAGTCTGTATTTTGAGTCCTCCCTATTCCCTCAGCCATGACAGGCACCACTGAGTGGGACACAACAAATAAATAGCTTCACCACCTCTTATCAATCCAGATGTAAAAACATTCTCTGCTCAAAGAACCTTAGGGATCATTCACAATTATCAACATTTTCCAAAGTGTACAAAGAAAATCTTGATCTTTTTTCATGACATTTCATTTCACCTGGTTCTTTGGTATTTTAATGTAATAAGAAGCATTAAAACATCCTGCTGTTGAAAATATTGGTATCAAATATACACTTTACTATCTATTAAAACATTGTATTGTTGCACTAATAAACAGATATACCTATATTGTTTTTTAATTTATAGGGTGCAATAAACTGATTTGAATGGAACAATTTGTCATCTGAATCGCTGGTTTTGTGCCAAAAATTGATTTCTGGTATTTTCAAAAAAATAAAATTGCTGGTATTTATATTGTTGTAAAGGACTTGTTGACCTATAATCTGTCGAGCATATCTCAACCATCATCTCTTATGAATGATATCAATTCATTTTGAGTAATAAAGAACATTTCTGTCACATGGTAGAAGCTGCAATCAGTTTTTGGCAACACCACTAGTGTTGGCGACTCAGATTTAGCGACTTTTCAAACACCTCCCAGTGACCTTTTTTTGTTTTTTCCAAAAAGCAACTAGGACCAAATTTAACATCTTTTTCTGGTGACATCAGCGACTTTTGGAGAGAGGCCAGTGTTGTACAAAAAAGTAACATGACAGGAAATAATGTTGCTGCTGTTCTGCTGCGAGAGTGTTGGAGAAGCTTTCATAGACAGAGCCTTAAGAATAATATAGTTTATTACAAAAGGAAATATTTCTTTACATTCATCAGTGATGAATGGGAGAAGGAAGCCCAATCGCCCTGCCTCACACAGCATCTGAAAGTTTCAGCTAATACAGGTGCTGCTCTAAAAATTAGAATATCATGAAAAAGTTGATTTATTTCAGTAATTCCATTCAAAAAGTGAAACTTGTATATTATATTCATTCATTACACACAGACTGATATATTTCAAAGGTTTGTTTCTTTTAATTTTGATGATTATAACTGACAACTAATGAAAACTCCAAATTCAATATCAGAAAATTAGAATATTGTGAAAAGGTTCAATATTGAAGACACCTGGTGCCACACTCTAATCAGCTAATTAACTCAAAACACCTGCAAAGGCCTTTAAATGGTCTCTCAGTCTAGTTCTGTAGGCTACACAATCATGGGGAAGACTGCTGACTTGACAGTTGTCCAAAAGACAACCATTGACACCTTGCACAAGGAGGGCAAGACACAAAAGGTCTTTGCTAAAGAGGCTGGCTGTTCACAGAGCTCTGTGTCCAAGCACATTAATAGAGAGGTGAAGGGAAGGAAAAGATGTGGTAGAAAAAAGTGTACAAGCAATAGGGATAACTTCACCCTGGAGAGGATTGTGAAACAAAACCCATTCAAAAATGTGGGGGAGATTCACAAAGAGTGGACTGCAGCTGGAGTCAGTGCTTCAAGAACCACCACGCACAGACGTATGCAGACATGGGTTTCAGCTGTCACAGTCCTTGTGTTGAGCCACTCTTGAACAAGAGACAGCTTCAGAAACGTCTCGCCTGGGCTAAAGACAAAAAGGACTGGACTGCTGCTGAGTGCTCCAAAGTTATGTTCTCTGATCAAAGTCAATTTTGCATTTCCTTTGGAAATCAAGGTCCCAGAGTCTGGAGGAAGAGAGGAGAGGCACAGAATCCACGTTGCTTGAGGTCCAGTGTAAAGTTTCCACAGTCAGGCCTCTTTCCCACCAACAGGGTTCCGGAGCTAGTGCCCTAATTTGAACTGTTTCCACCGCAGAGGCACTCTGTGCTCGGCCGAAAAACAGGTTCAACTCCCGCCCCGCAAACTAGCTGGTCTCGAACCAAGCACGCGTGATGAAAGCGGCAGAAGGGCGTGACTACCATCTCAACATCAAGTTTTCTACCATATTACATGTGTATTACATGAGAAAAGTAAAGCGATTTTCACGGCTGTGAATTAGGTTGGGTCTTAAGGCTGAACTTGCTGCTTTGTATCAGTTCATATCACAGATAAAAGGACACAAAGTGCGTACTTGTCGTCTTGCTCTAATCGCTGTCTGTGTTTACCTCTGTGCTGCACACAGACGCTGCAGTAGTTTGGTTCGGACCGTAAAATGTATTTGCAGCACGAGAAAGGGGAGCGTGTTCTCCCAAATTTGTGTGCTTCGGCTTCCGTGTCCAGACGAGGACCCGCCCACACTCATACATAAAGGAGCAGTTCACAGAAACGCGGTGGAAACGCGGGCCCGTTCTTATGGGCTCGACACACGGGGAGCGACAAACGACAGCGACAAATGGGCCGCATTGCCACTGGGGTGAAACCGAACACACGGGACGCGATAGCGACGGCAGCATTGCGAATCGTGCTCTCACGTCACTCGTCTTCAAGAAATGTAATTGGTTATGAAACTGGAGGGATTTTGACATTTTCAAAGCACTCCGTGTCAGACACGGCAATAAAGATGAGGAGTCAGAAGATTTTATTGGAACTGACAGAAATCTTGTGATTAATTCTCCTCTTCAAAAGAAAAAGACAACCTTGGGTTCATCCTATATTAGCACAAAAGTCCTCTCTATCCGTCTGTTTAACGTTAGTCTTGCACCAACACGTTCCCATACGGCTGCCTTTTATGTGTAAATCGATAATTGCGCGTGAAGTGTCATATAATATAGGAAAGTCAAACACAGCTAAAATGATGCTTTCCTTCTTGCTGAAAGTGGTTGCAGACTGCAGCGTGTAGTATACTCTCCGCTCATTGGTCAGTCAATGAAATCCTCACTGATTTAGCGCCATGCGACAGTGACAAAAGTAGAACATTTTTCAACTTTGTTGTGTCGTGTCGCCTGGTCGTTTGTGCACGTCTACGTGTACGAGCTCATAATTTCACATGCACGAATGTCGCCGGTTGCTTAGCTGGAGGAGGGCAAGCAATTGTCGCCTCATCGCACAAGCTCCATAGGGAATGAATGGAGAGCGAGCGACGTCGCTCCCCGTGTGTCGAGCCCCTTAAGCGTTTCGCCGGTTCATTGGGAACAGCACGAGCACTGGCACGCGAACCAGCTCCTCGGCAGTGGGAAAGTAGCATCAGCGATGGTTTGGGGTGCCAAACATCTGCTGGTGTTGGCCCACTGTGTTTTCTGAGGTCCAAGGTCAATGCAGCCATCTACCAGGAAGTTTTAAAGCATGTCCTGCTTCCTGCTGCTGACCAACTTTATGGAGATGCAGATTTCATTTTCCAACAGGACTTGGCACCTGCACACAGTGCCAAAGCTACCAGTACCTGGTTTAAGGACCATGGTATCCCTGTTCTTAATTGGCCAGCAAACTCGCCTGACCTTAACCCCATAGAAAATCTATGGGCTATTGTGAAGAGGAAGATGTGATACGCCAGACCCAACAATTCAGAAGATTCACCTGAGCAGTGCCACAGACTGATCGACTCCATGCCACGCTGCATTGCTGCAGTAATCCAGGCAAAAGGAGCCCCAACTAAGTATTGAGTGCTGTACATGCTCATACTTTTCATGTTCATACTTTTCAGTTGGCCAACATTTCTAAAAATCCTTTTTTTGTATTGGTCTTTAGCAATATTCTAATTTTCTAAGATACTGAATTTGGGTTTTCATTAGTTGTCAGTTATAATTTTTAAAATTAAAAGAAATAAACATTTGAAATATATCAGTCTGTGTGTAATGAATGGATATAATATACAAGTTTCACTTTTTGAATGGAATTACTGAAATAAATCAACTTTTTCATGATATTCTAATTTTATTACCAGCACCTGTATGTACCAAGAAGTAGTGTAGGTTGTAGCATACACCTGCACCTCACTATTTATTTGGCTTCACATACACAGATGATCAATTTAGGACATCACTTCAAATGTTTTATTTATAAACACTGATTTTACATGGTTTTGTGAATTGCAATTCCAGCTTATGATATGACTGCTGTTTATGTCGCACTGGTTTCTAGTATCTGCTAAGAATTAACGACAACAATTATTGCAACCATCACCAATTTGTAAATGAATAAATACAATAAATTTGGAAAGAAAAACAAATTACCAAAAATATAAGAGAATAAATAGCAACCAAAGTAACCCTGTTATCTGCAGAGGTGGGAAGTAACGAAGTACAAATATTTCGTTACTGTACTTAAGTAGATTTTTCAGGTATCTGTACTTTACTTGAGTATTTATTTTTCTGACTACTTTTTACTTTTACTCCCTACATTTTTACACAAGTGTCTTTACTTTCTACTTCTTACATTTTCAAAACAGACTCGTTACTTTTTAACACGTCAGAGAGAAGTTTGCATTTCCGGTCAGTGCGCCGTCAAACATCAAACGATCTGAGCCTAAACGGAGGAATAATAACACATATAAGAGACAATCGTACTGGCGTATCCTCCATCACCGGGGCTTATCGGGTACAAAGGGATTAAATACGCAAACACATATAATTAATGTCTCATTTATAGCGCTATAATCAGGGGTTACAGCAGGCCGGACTGAGTCCGTAAGTTGCGCTCGCGGGACATAAACGGCTTAGCTAGTGCTACTGAAGAGGAGCGAGCATAGAGGGAGTAACGTGTGGCAGGTAAATGCAACGTTTAAATGCTCAACAAATATCAGCAAACACACAAAGTGTGTGCAGTTTGTCACACAGTGTGTCTGCGAGCTAAAAGAAGAGCTGCTGTATTTCAGGGAGAGCAAAGAGAGAGAAGTTCATTCAGAGATGGAGAAAGAACAGGAGAGGAAGAAGAGAGGCTAGAATTAAAATAAGGACTGGAAAACAAACTCAGTTATGCTAACTCTGTGTTATTCAAAGACTGCATGAAAATACTGTAGTGTGTGATAAACAGGTCAGTTTGTTGTACTGTATTTACAGTAAGCTCTGTGTTGGTGCACAGAGGCTGTGTTCATGGTCAGAGTTACAGGGTACATCAGTGCAGCAGAGTTTGAATCAAAGCTGCTGATTCTGAGATTCATTCACTGAATCCAACATTTCTACAGCCTGTATGCTGTCAGTGTAGGGGATGGAGATCAGCTCAGATAGCTGTGAAATACTGAGTTACATCTTTGTGAATTCAGTTCATCCACACAGAGCAGTAAACCTCAGAGCAGCAGCAGCAGGTCAGCTGATCACAGCCTGCACACCAACATCATTAACTGGAGCTCACTATAGAAAGCTGTGATTCTTCTCCCTATGCAGAGCCACTACAGCTGATCTTAGGGTTCCTCCAGCTTCTGAATCCCACTGTAACCCCTGAGTATCCTCATGTTTGTGTTTAGGTGGAGACACAGTCACCCTCTACTATGGAGGACACAGAGACTAGAGCTGTGTTTAAATTCACTTTCACAGTTTGTGTCCTACATAACAGATTCAAGCTGAGTGCATTCATTAGAATTAAAATTGAAATTGGAATAACATTTGTATTCTCATGTAATATATAATGAGCTTTACACAAAAATATCAGGTAGAAGCCTCCTCCAAAGAGTTACTTTTACTTTCTTACTTTGAGTACATTTTAGAGCCTGTATTTTCTTACTTTTACTTGAGTAAAGAAGTTGAACCAGTAATTTGACTTTTACCAAAGTATTTTTTAACACAAGTATTTGCACTTCTCCTTAAGTACAGAATGTCAGTACTTATGCCACCTTTGGTTATCTAGCATTCAGCAAAAAAAAGTGTAATAATGAAATAATGCAGCAATAATGAAGTAATCGTGATATCACAAGAAGTCAGTGATATTTACTTTGGTAAATATGTTTTCTCAATATCCTGATATCTTAAAAGTCTGTTAGTGTTGCTGTTTTGCTCCTGTTTGATGCTTTTAGAAAGAAAAAGCCCAGAGACACACAATACAAAACAACAAAACACAATCAGAGATGTTTATTCCAGAGTTAAATCATGACTCTTATTGCTTAGAACAAATAAAATTATAGGTCTCATTTTCTCTCTGACTGAACCACTCATGCTGTCCTCCTCTGTCCATGCCCACAGCCCTGTCACACTCCTCAGTCTTTCCCTCTTTGGCCCACTTCTCATAGCAGACTAACTTGTCACTGACCCAGAACCACAGATCCAGAGTGCAGGTGTAGCGCAGTCCCAGCCAGACAAAAGGACTCGAGGCATTCTGGGCTTTCTCCTGGACCCGTTCTTGCTCCTGAGGGTCAGTGATGGAGACCAGGTCCCTGTGAATCTTTCTGCAGTAATCCAAGGCCTGCTCCCAGGTCTTGTTTTCTTTAATAAGGGTCAGTTTTTCTGCTGTAAGCAAAAACAGATCCAGATCCAGAGTGTAGGTGTAGCCAGTCACTAAAACTTGTTATACTCTCTTCTTTTTTCTTTTTTTTTTTTGTGGCAAATCAAAAACTACAAATCTTTGTGTGTCACTGTGTCCTCAGCAGAAAGAATTTTAGTAACGCACTTTATACAGAAAGGCTCCAACATCCTCAAATATTTGTGATTTTTTTTCATCAACAACTGAGAATCATCAAAGATTTATTGCTACATTTGCAGCCTTAAAGAACCGGTTTCAAGCTACCAGAAGCTGAAAGTTGTCTCACAGATATTTAAAGTGGTTCAACTGTCAGCTAGTTAGGTGTCTGAAAAATACACAGTATGTTCAGCTGGATCCTAAGAGTATAATTGTGTGTTAATAAGCAAGCAGAAAGTGAGGTTAAGTTTATAACTTATTGTATAGAACAAATAAAATTATAGGTCTCATTTTTTCTCTGACTGAACCACTCATGCTGTCCTCCTCTGTCCATGCCCACAGCCCTGTTACACTCCTCAGTCTTTCCCTCTCTGGCCCACTTCTCATAGCAGACCACGTAGTCACTGACCCATAACCATAACCCGAACGTGCATTTGTAGCTCAGTCCCAGCCAAACGTAGGGACTGTCGGCCTCTTTGGCTTTTTCCTGGACCCATTCCTGCACTCCACGGTTGGTGATAGAAGCTAGTCCGTGGTAGTTGTTGTTACAGTAATCCAAGGCTTCTTCCCAGGTCCTGTTTTCTTTGATCAGGATCACTTTCTCTACTGTAGCAAACACAGAAATTTCAGTTCATTTCAAAGAGGGAACTCTGTGAAGACTTGGTTTACACTAATGTACATCATGCTGAGAGTCGTCTAACAGAAAAAAAATAATAATAAAAAACCAATATAATCAATCAGTGATTCCAGTGGTGCTCCTGTTGAAGAAACAACTGATAAATCTTTGTAAAAACTCACCATCATAACAGAAGAAGGGTTTTGTCTTGTTACATCCATCAGAGCTCCATGTTCCTGATCTGTTTAACAGAGTCATAGCACATGTGTTGCTGCTTTGTCCATCATTAAATAACTCCATATCCCAGAATCTGAAAGAGAAATCACTCCCATCTGACCACCTCCAGCTGTCTCCGAAAAGGCCGATCCAGGCGCTGAATGGAGTCGTCTCAGAGTTTTTCAGATCCTCCATTTCTTTGCTTTCTACCTGATCAGGTCCGCTGGCCAGGTCAGTGTGATTGTATCTGCAGTAGCTCTGAGCCTGTGTCCAGTTCATAAACTCCTTTATCAAATGTAACATTTTGTTGTTTTTCCTATTTTCTGTGGAGCCAACAGAAAAAATAATCATCATCATCTATAATCTGAGGAAATCTACAGACACAGACCGTGTCAGTGAGTTTCTTATTGTGTCTCTAGTTTCTCTCTCTAGTAGTGTGATTACTGTCTACATATTCTCACCATCATAGCAGATGAACCACAAAGGATGGTCACATGCAACACCTGCCCACTGGTCCCTGTTCCTCCCACAGTTCCCCAGAAGCTCATCACCATGTTTTTCAGACAGATTCCAGCTGCTGGTATTTTCAATGTATTTCACTCCTGGCAGAGACCAGTGCCACATCCTGTTTCCTCCTGTGTTGTTCAGTCCAATCCAGGCTTCTCCTTGATTCTGTGTGGAGTTACAGAGTCTTCTCACATCCACCATGTCAAACACTTTGGCCAGGTCTGTGTACTTCTCTCTGCAGTATTTCTGTGCTTCTCCCCAGGTCTTCTGTTCTTCAACAAAGTGGTACTCATACAGGCGACACATACAGGAGCAACACTGACCTAAAATACAAACATATAATACACATACGTTTCTGATAGGAGAAAGCATCTGATGAGCAATTCAAACTTTACAGGTTAAAACTCTGTCACACAGTTGAAGCTCTGAGTGTAATGATTTTGTTAATGTTTTATGAATCCTGATTAAACTACAGTATTTTCAAAGAAAAACACATAAACAAACCCATAAAAATGCTGTAGGACAGGTAAAATGTTTAACTTACCAATCAGAATAAGCAGAAATGGTATCCACTGCATCTTTGCTCTGTCCAATGAAACTGAAAACAATCACAACAGCTTGAGTGTGTATGTATGTCAAAATATGTAGAAAATGTTAGGAAAATGCAAAGTCAACTACAGAAACTTATTCCTCCAAATATGGTCACGTTATCAAGTCAATTTCAGATCTCAAAAGAGCTCAAGTCGGTGTAATCAGTAACAGCTTTTCTTGCAAACTGCACGAACAAACAAAACTGTCAGTGCTTTTGCAGTGACACCTGATTTCATTGTCTGTCTCCTGCTTTCATGCTGCATAAACCCTTCTTTTATGGAAGAAAAAAACCTGTCAACATCTCCTGTTCAACCACATCCCAGAGCTGTTCTAAAAGTAAGTAATGGCCATAAAAGGATGTCCTACTCAGATATCTTGTGTTATTCAAATCAAGAAAAGCATCTGCATGTGTGCCAACAGGAGCCTGAACAGCTGACACAGGATTGTGTCCATGAATTCCTGCTGTTCAAAGCTTAACTCATTAGCAGTAACTTTCATTTATCAGACTAGGCTTCATTTTTCTCAGTCCTCAGCTGTCCCCACTTCAGCCTAAGATTTCTGTTCTTTCCTAACATGAGTGGCAGCTGATGATGATCTGCCTCATGGGTCGACATGTTGTGCACAGTTCAGCTCAAGTCTAAAAGATAATCTTAGCTTTTCTGTCTGCTGCAAACATTCTGACTGTTATCTACTGTCCATGTTCATCAACAAGGAATGCCAGTCTGCAGGAATGCTGCTCATGTTTTTGTTCTTTGAAGTAATCTGTATAAACTTTGAGAGCAAAAAATCCCTAAGTTGCTCTTTGTTAAGCTGTCTACTAACTTTTTCTTAGCTTGTCTCTTAGAGATGTAGATTTCAGTCTTCATAAGACTGTTAGCTTCACCTGGTAGCTTACAGTGTAACACAGAGTTTCCTGCTTGTTCCTTATTCTGTAATTAGTAATTAGCTGTAGACATTAGCTAGTTTAATGGTCACGTTTACAGTTTACAGGTTTTTTTTCTTTTACTTATATATGCAGTTCATCAAACAACACCTCAGGGCCAAGACCATTAAGGGCATCTGTGTCATTATCAACAAGGATGACGTTATTGGACATTATGTTAAAGGAGGTAATAGCTGGAGGTAATAATTTGTCAGTAATGCTCAGACACTCACAGTGTTATTGTGAGCCAGAAACCTTTTTTTTGTCCACCTTTGAGTTCCTGTGCTGATGACACTGACTATGAACTTACTAAAAATACAACATTTACGCTGCACTTCTGCATTCCAACAAACATGTAATGACATTAAAGATTTAAACTTACATGAGCTCAATTCTTCTCTTCTTGCTTTACTTTAATGTCTCTCCTCAGTGTGTTCATGAAGAGTTCTGCCAAAGAAATATTGTTTGCTATAGTAACATAGAGGTATCGGTGTGCACGGGTCAGAATTTTAATATTAAAATACAGAAGTATCAAATGTCTCTGACTCCCACGATGATAGAGAGAGTTTCTGTAAAAGTTATGTGAAATTAATTTACATCATGCAGTGAAAATAGGAATGCAAACATGTCACTGTTGACTGTCCAAGGAGAAAACCATGAAGTGTCCTTAAAAAACCTGCAGGAAATATGTCCATTTTTTTGTTACTTACAGCTGACTGTACTGAGCAGAAAGCGTCTTTTACGTGCACTTTAAGTGTCTGTTAAAAAGAAAAAAAAGTGGTGGGTGGAGCCCAACTACCACTTTAATCATAGTCTGGATCTTGTCCTGACATATGGCATAGAAACTGAAGACTTAACAGTATTCCCTGAAAGCCCCCTCCTGTCTGATCATTTCTTAGTACCATTTACATTTACTTTAATGGATTACACAGCAGTGGGGAATAAGTTTTATTACAGTAGAAGTCTTTCTGAAAGTGCTGTAACTAAGTTTAAGGATCTAATTCCTTCATTGTTATGCTCTTCAGTGCCAACACAGTGCAGAGCAGCTACCTAAACTCTGCTCCCAGTGAGGTCGATTATCTCCTCAATAGTTTTACATCCTCACTGCGTACGACTTTGGATACTGTGGCTGCTCTGAAAAGGAAAGCTTCAAATCAGAAGTGCCTGACAGCTTAAAGCAGATAACCCGTAAGCTGGAGAGGGAATGGCATCTCACTAAATTAGAAGATGCTCATTTAGCCTGGAAAAAGAGTTTGTTGCTCTATAAAAAAGCCCTCCGTAAAGCTAGGACATCTTACTATTCATCATTAATTGAAGAAAATAAGAACAACCCCAGGTTTGTTTTCAGCACTGTAGCCAGGCTGACAAAGAGTCAGAGCTCTGTAGAGCCGAGTATTCCTTTCACTTTAACTAGCAGTGACTTCATGGATTTCTTTACAAATAAAATTTTAGACATTAGAGAAAAATATTCATAAGCTCTCACAGAGATATATTTGTCTTCAACTACTTTCAGTACTGTTGTTTTTATTTAGACTTTTAAGATTATTTAGGCTTTTAAGGTGGCAGGAACAAAACCATTACAGTCGTCCCTTGTTATATCACCTTTCACTTATTGCAGCTTCACTGTATTGCAGATTTTTAAAAAACATATTACTCTCTTTTGCGTAGTTTTCTTTGTACTGCAGAATTTTGCATTATATGGGTATTTATGTATCACCCCATAACTATGTTCATCACTCTGATGAAGAGATAAGTTATACCTATGCCTTTAGAGGAAACAGAAGTACCTTTGAGGGTGAAGATACTGCACCACCTTCATCGCCATCAGTACTGCACAGCTACATAATTCATCATCTTTATCATTCACTCATTTCCCACATCATTTCCCACTCTCTTACAACATCAAGTTGTAGTCAGAGAGTGGGAAAGGTTTATAGGAGTGTGGGAAGGGTTTATAAAGCCTGAAAGTATATATAAATAATAAAATAAATATAGAATAAATATAATGCTGCTACTTTGCAGATTTTCACCTATCACGGGGTCTCTGGAACGTAACCCCCGTGATAAGTGAGGGATCACTGTACTTAAAAAGCCATCAATTGACCCAGCTGTCTTAGCTAATTATGGGCAAATCTCCAATGTTTCTTTTCCTCTCAAAAATTCTTGAAATTGTAGCTAATTGATCTTCTGCAGAGGAATGGTTTGTTTATTTCAGTCAGGTTTCAGAATTCATCACAGTACATTAACAGCATTAGTGAAAGTTACAAATGATCTTTTTATGGCCTCTGACAGTGGACTCATCTCTGTGCTTGTCATGTTGGACCTCAGTGCAGTTTTTGATACTGTTGACCATAACATTTTATTACAGAGATTAGAGCATGCTGTATTTACACTATACATGTGTTCTTTAGGCAGTATTATTATTAGAAAGCATTGCATATATTTTCATTGTCATGCAGATGATGCCAAGCTTTATCTATCCATTAAGCCAGATGACACACATCAATTAATTAAACTGCAGGAATGTCTGTAAGATGTGCTGTAGTATCTGATGTTTGATGTTTAGAGAAGCAATGTTATTTCTCGCCATGTTATTTGTGTTCACGAACTGAGACGATCTGTGATCTGCAGACGTCTGGTCCACTGAGCCGACGCCTCAGTGGACCAGCTCTATGTCCAGACCCCAGCCGGCAGGGTGAGTGATTTCTCTCTTTAAACTGGACTTGGTGCTTTCAGTTTAAGACTATGCATGAATTGCTTTTATTACACCATATAGGACCTTTGTGTGAGATTCCTGCTGTGTGTTGTGAGTGATTCTCTGTCTAAATTTAGAGTACTATACGATATATTAGAGTACTATACTATAGTACTATAAGGGGGGAAGAAATAAGAAGCACGAAAAGAGGAAAATAGGAAAATACAGTGAAAAGAGAAGTGAGAAAGCTCATCAGTAATGGTAAAACAGCATTAATTAATTCTATGCATGACAATTAGTGGGCCCAGTTTCTGATTGTCTGTAAGTCATGTGTTTTTTGTGCTATTACCATGAAAATCAAGCTTGATTAACTAGTGGATCCACAAGAGAGTGAAAAAGTGTAGAGCCTGGACAGGACATAGATTACTGAGATTAAAAGAGAATAAAAGAAAAGGTAATAAGTAAGGAAAGAGAATAAGTAACAGGATTAAAGAGTTAAAAGAAACTGCCACATAAAAGCATAAAAGTAAACAATGAATAAACAATAGGAACTGTAAACAAGTCTTAGTGAGTAAACAATAGGAATGTTTTCTTAGGTCAGTTTTTTCACACAAATAAAAACATCTGAAAATCAGAAACATTCCTGTTTGATCATGTCGGGCATCACCAACTGAAGAAATTTCAATAACATGAGTGTGTGCTGCTTCAGCCTTTAGGTTTCTGCGTATTCGTTTACCCAACAGGAATGAGACGACACGACGGAATAAGGAGTCCAATTATTAAATTTAATAAAGCCATTTCAAACAGTTTTACAGATTAATCCAGGTCAAGACTGCATCTCATCCCCGTGTGGGTTGACATGAAGTGCCGACACATTCTTTTTCAGCTTACAGTTTCATATAGTCACAGCTTATCAATCTTGGTTACATCATATACAGAACAGAATGTGGAAAACAGAGAATTTCAACAGCAGAGTGTTCATAGATGACCTCGAAGTCTTTCCTCCATCATTTGTGTAGTCTCCATCAGGGGAGAGTACTTGCCTCTGTTATGGATAATCTGTTAGTTAGAGACATGCCCTGAACAAACTGTTCTTGGCTGAAACCAAACATTGTGTACTTGTGTATTTTAATCAGTTATGTTTATTTTCCAGTCTAAGACAAATTTCTCAGGAAAGTAAATGTACATAAGGTAAGGGGACACATATACCATGAACTTCATGAAACTCATTTCCTTCAGTTCTCACATATGGAGCTGATGGAGAAACCTCCACCGTACGACAAGAAAGGAAAAAAGATGAAGAAGAATGACGACTCAGGAGACAACAGCTCTGAGAGTGAGAACGAGGACAGTGACTGGGACTGGGACAGTAAAAGTTCTCCTTCTCCAAGGAAGATGTGTCCTACTGTATCCAGTACTAAAATGGAAGAAAATAAACAGAGAGCACCGAGAGATCCTTTTCTGACCAATGTACGCAGACCACATAGCCCACTAAGTGGAACTACACAGGAAGAAGGAGTATGATGAGAAAAGTGCAGGACTGAGAGACTCTCAGAAAACTTGACCAAATACAACTGGGGAAAATGAGAAAACAAACAAGAAGCAGGAAGGATGCTCAGTCTGTTGTTATGTTCTTGTGTAAGAGAAGTTGTAGAAAGTCAGACTTTTGGATCGAAAATTCTTAGAAAGGTGTGAATAAAACAAGAAAGTTCATTTTGATATTCTAATCTTATTATTTAGCCTCATTAGTATTTTTAATATTTACTCTCACTACTAATTTCTTCACTGATGCTTACTGCAAGAGAGTGGTATTTTCCAAGGTTCTAAGGGGGAATGTAATAGAAAAGTAACATAAATTGGGAAACAATGTAAAAGTGGGATATTGGAAATTTCCCGTTTATCTAGAAGGAGATAATTAACATTTGATGTTTCAAAATTGCAGTTGTTGTGCTGTGTCTTGAGTGGATGTGTTCTTGGAGAAAAAATCCTCGCTGACAAAGTCTTAATGCATATACAAAAGTTTATTACAAAAACAGACAGTGTCAAAACAGACAGTGTCAAAACAGACACTTTTTCCTTAGCTGTCTGGGAGAGGGAATTTCAATTGCCCTAACTCAACTCAACAAGGGGAGAACAAAGGTTATATAGTGTTGGCGAAACCCCCACATCCTAACTTTCCATATATGGCTTCAACCCCCAACCTATAGCTGAACATATGGTCAATTCCTTATATGTGGAAGCAAGAGAGCCTGCAAAGGGCCCTCTCTGCATTCCTTGTACTGATGTCAAACCTTTATGTTCATCTCAAGTTACCCTTTTCATGAGCCCTGAAGGCCTTAAGGAAACCATACTGTACATGCATATATAGAGTTTAACATAGCAGTACAGACACCACAGTTGCCTGTACAAAGATAATTTCCAGTGTTTCTTTTCTTTCTTCCAGAATAACTGTTCAGGGACTCACTGAGCTGAGGAGTCCATACAATGAGGAAGGACAATGAAATGGACCCCACATGAAGAGTTAACGTGGTTGGAGAACTACAGCATGATATTCTTATGTTTGGCTAAATTCACATGATATTAAAGTACTGATTCACTGTAGTAACATAATAGGCTGACTCAGCTTTTGAGAGATTTTTCATGTATGAGTAGTACTTACATGTATAGTACTTACATGCTGACCAGCTGATCTCATGGACATGGACATCTTTTGGATTTTATTTCAGGGAGCTTTTCCTTCCCACTGTCATCTAGTGTTTGCTTATAGGGGGTCATTTTGATTGTTGGTTTCCCTGTAATTATTATCATTGTTCTCTCTCTCTCTCTCTCTCTCTCTCTCTCTCTCTCTCTCTATATATATATATATATATATATATATATATATATATATATATATATATATATATATATATATATATATATATATATATAAATCACACATCCCAATGGGTCAAAATGGACTATGCCCCCAAGGGTGGTTGAGAATGACCAAGATAAGATCCTGTGGCACTCCCAGATACAAAAAAGACAAACTTGTGTTGGCTAAAAAACTGGACAACATAGTTGTGGAGAAACAAAGGAAGAAGGTTGTAGTGATAAACGTTGCAAAACGAAGTGATGGCAACATCAAGAATCTTGATAAATATCAAGGGCTCAGAGAGGAGCTGGAAAGGATGGTAAATGGACTAGTTCTTATACTGTATAGTGCTTTTCTACTCTGACTGAGCACTAAAAGACCTTATACAACGCATTTTCATTTACCCATTCATACAAGCACTTCCATATGTAACAAAGCTAAGTGCTTTTATTGTCTAACATTCTCACACATTCATACTCCAATGCTTGTGTTGGAGAGCAAATTGGAGTTCAGTATCTTGCCCAAGGACACTTGCACGCAGCCCAGAATCAAACCACCAGATTAGAATGATGATAACAACCTTTTTGACCAGCTAGGAGGTGGAGACGGCCCCTCCTGGCCCTTAACTGTGGGTCTGATAACTGTTGATAACGTGCATTTAATGAACTGATAACATTCGAAGCAGGTGCAGTGAGGATTCTAGCCTTCAGTACATGGGTCACCTGCTCAAACAGGTAAACAATCAGTCTCTCTGTCTCTGTGTTGTTTTTGTTTTTATTTTTTGCCAAGATCAAGATTTGAATATTTAAAAACTAGAGTTTCAAACATCTGTAATTCCAGTGAAGATCCATTGATGTACTGTAGGGAATTTTTCCGTATCTGGTATGCAAGAGGTTCTTTCAAACATAGTTGAACATAAACATGTTATTCTGATACAGGAAATATTCAAATATGCTTCCTTCTCAAATGTATAAAATGGGTTTATTAACCTCTGGAATTTAATGAGTCTAATATTTTGGTTTCATGTGTTTAATGGACTTGTCAAACTGTTCGGACTGAAAATCTTATGATGCTGTAGGTCATTGTCAGGTAGAAATGTGTAAAATTTTAAACAGCTCACAAAATATGAGTCATCACTGTGAACTGTTTTGAGGTACTTTTACTTTACTATATGAAATCATCTCGTGGGCCATATAAAATTATATCGCAGGCCGGATTTGGCCCGCGGGCCTTGATTTTGACACGTGTTTTAATGTAATAGTTTTGAGATTTGGATGGCTTTTTTTCTTCTGTCTCCTGAAACTCCTGAAAAACTACTGAAAAACAGCCCCACACAATAATCCCTCCCTCCACCAAATTTTACAGTTGGCACAATGCAGTCAGACAAGTACTGTTCTTCTGGCAACCACCAAACCCAGACTCATCCATTGGAGAATTATGATAAACCACTGCTCTAGAGCCGCAGTGTGCTGACCCCTCTCTGTGATTTTACATGGCCTACCACTTCATGGCTGAGTTGCTGTCGTTCCCAACCACTTCCACTTTGTTATACCATTAACAACTGACTGTGGAATATTTAGTATTGAGGAAATTTTATGACTGGAGTTGTTGCACAGATGGCATCCTAACATGGTATCACACTGGAATTCACTGAGCTCCTGAGAGTGACCCATTCTTTCACTCATGTTTGTAGAAGCTGTCTGCATGCCTAGGTGCCTGGTTTGATACACCTGTGGTTGTGTAAGTGACTGGAACACCTGAATTCAATGATTTGGATGGGTGAATGAATACTTTTGACAATATAGTTTACATGAGACAGGCAGCCCATTTTAATAGTTTAAAATAAAATTTTTCTGACCACAATTTTGTGATGATGAATTAAGTACTTGTACCAAAGTATTTCTACATAATAATTATCATGAATCAAGAGTTATGGGATAACTGAATATCTTATTTTTAGTTAAAGAGAGAAACCAGTCTGTAATGTCAAACATCCACTTTGGTCCGGTCTGTATATTCCTCTACACAGAAATACTGTAGACAGGGCTGCACACACATCAGGGAGGGAAGGGTAAAAAGGAGCAGGTGACCTTAATCAGGCGCTAATGAGTGGGGAATAAAACACAGAGAGCCACATAAACCAGCTAACCTTCAAAAATAAAACAGAATGTGAATGGAAATCCATGCAAACAAGAAGAAGCGGAAAGGAAAGGTGGAAAAAGGTCATACAAAAGCAAACAAACAAAGCAAGCAAGACGAAGGAGATGGTTATAGACTTCAGGAGGAAGCCACCCCCTTCAGCACCGGTGAACATCCAGGGAAAGGACATCGAGACAGTGGTCTCCTACAAGTACCTGGGTGTTCATCTCAATAACAAGCTGGACTGGAGTACAAACACAGACGTCCTGTATAAGAAGGGCCAGAGTCGACTACACCTGCTGAGGAGACTGAGGTCCTTTGGTGTCTGCAGGACTCTGTTAAAGACCTTTTATGACACAGTGGTAGCATCTGCCCTTTTCTACGCAGTGGCCTGCTGGGGGGGTGGATGCACCGAAAGGGACAGGAGCAGGATCGACAAACTGGTGCGGAGGTCTAGCTCTGTGTTGGGATGTCCTCTAGAGTCTGTGATAGTGGTGGGTGAGAGGAGGATGTTAGCAAAGCTGACATCCATCATGGACAACCCCCATCACCCTCTTCATGAGTCTGTGGGTGAGCTGAGCAGCTCCTTCAGTCAGAGACTGAAACATCCTCGCTGCAGGAAGGAGCGCTTTCGCAGGTCATTCATCCCAACAGCAGTTAGACTGTATAACACATCATAATGTCTTGAGTCACTTGAACACTTTACCTCCTCTGCCATCACTTTATCCTTACAGTCCATATACATTTTATTTATTACACTCACCCATATAATGCATACCGTGTATGCTGTGTACCTTACCGGCTACAAATGTATATAATATTTTGATATCTGTATATAGTGTTTTGATGTGTGTGTATATGTAAATGTGTGTATTGACACTGATATATATATATTTATGTATATAGTGCTTATGTATATGTGTATAGTTTTTTGCTATTTTATTTTATTTTATTCTATTCTATTTTAGTTTTAGTTTAGTTATTTGTTCTTACTCATCCTTTTCATTTTTTCTCTGTACTGAGCTGCTGTAATGCGCAAATTTCCCCGTCGTGGGATCATTAAAGTTTTATCTTATCTTATCTCTTATCTTAAACAAAAACCTAAGCATTATAGTAATAAATAAGAATACACAAACATAAATTCCACTGCATCTTTGCCCGGTGAAGCAAAGCAAATATTTTATTGAACGATGAAAAAAAGAACAGCTTTTCTGTGTTGGACTCTTTGACTGCAAGTCAGTGAAAAACAAGAAAGATGTATTAAATATGACATAAAATGTGCAATTAAACATCAAATATAGGAATAGAGCTACCCATTAATCTAAAACATGTAATTTTGTTCAGTTTATTTATTCATTAAAGCAGTAACAAGGAAATCTAATGTCATGCATCCTGCATAGTACACACTAAGAAATAGCGGGACAAAAATTGGCATAAAAAGGTACAAAGGCTTTGTCGCTCCAGCTGTACCCTAGTGGAGTACAACATTGTACCTCTGAACCTCGGAATAATTTTTACCTTATTGTCTGTACCTTTAAAAGAACATTTCTGTACCTGTAGTGACAAATATGTACCTTTATATACAGGTACAAAACCGTACCCAATAAAAAGGTACAAATTATGTACCTGATAAAGTATAGCTGGAGTGACAAGCCTTTGTACCTTTTTAGGTCAGTTCCTGTCCCTCTATTTCTTAGTGTGTACTGATATTGGAAAGACTTTAGTTTTGCTTTGTTTTGCTAAAGATTTGTGTGTTTTCTCCAAAATGAAACAGCTGTTATTAGTGTGAATAACACACACTGAAGGAAGAAGAAGTACTGCAAATATACTTTGTGCATCACCTCAACAAATCATAAAGTAACATTACATGTTATAAATGTTCATATTTTTTTTCTTGGTTTCAATAGTACACGCTGTCATTAGATCTTAGATTGTTTACACATTGGAGGGTGGATCAGCATGAATGAGTCTGTCCACTTAGGGGACACTTGCCCCTTAAGGAGAGAAGCCCAGACCTCCTTCTCCCCCGCGGCTAAGCAGAGAGAAATAATCTCTCCGCCCCAGGGCCTCCACCTGTTAGAAGTGTTACTGGTCAATAGGAAAAGAAAAAAAAAACTTTAATTTTTATATTTTAAAATATTAACATGTTTTTACATGACTCAAAAACCACAAAATAAATATGATCTAGTACAGCCCATGTTCCCTTTAGCCTCACCCCTGCTCGCTGCAGGTATTACTGGCACATAAAGCAGGATGGCTGTCATCAGCCTTCAGCAAGCTGCCTGCTTTAAACATCGTGTCAGACAAAGTTCACAGTTCATCTGCATATGTTTGTTTGTTTATTTATTTTAACTTTTGTGTCTTTACTGTAGATTGTGGCTGTATAAAACAAATGGTGGTGGATGGGAGCAGCTACAAAGTTCTCTTTTCTTCATGTTGGTGCTTGTTGATCAGGTGGTTTGATGAAGGGCCTTATTGATGTTTTAATGATGATCACAGAAACAAGCGCTGCTGTTTTGGACGCTAGGAAAATGTTTTCTTTCACTCCACCTGAGCTCACTGTCTTAGTAAAAGCTCCACCTCTTCTGTGTGTAAACAGACTCCACATTAAACTGTGACTGCATCATTGTCACTGTTGCTGTTGTGCTATCAGTTGTTTTGTCGAAAAACGGAGGTCTCCACGAGCTTAATGTTTTAATATTTTAAATTCAAAGGCATGCTCCTGAAAATGTTTCTATTGCAGGTCTATTTTTAGTTGCAAATGTGAGTGAAACGCTCACGCTTACATGGTGACACCTGAGTGCTGCATATTCGTGGATTAAAAAAGCATCAAAGCAAAACACACACACACACAAACACCTTTAGTAATTATATCTTCCTTTTTCCCTTTTTCTGCACTTTTTTGAAACACTTTTAATAGTTGTTTTATTTTCTTTTTTGGACATGTGATTTACAGTTACTGTAGGCCTCATAGAAAAGGTTTTTGCCTTATCTAAAAAAATCCTCGATGGCTGTGCGTGACTATCGGGCTGTCTCTGCATTCAGCATCTCCATAATTTTAATAAGTCTGTGGGTTATTCAAAATAGACTGAATAGACTGGCACATTTGTTTCTGCTTTCAGTAAACAAATACCTGTTGCAAGCTGGAGCCGCCAGATACAGTCTGCTTCTGTTCAACCACAGAGCAGCATGCAGAAAGACCCAGCTGATAAGCTGGTTTGTGACGGCTGTTTGTTTTGATAGAGCTGAATGACCACATCAGTTGCACATATAATAACCACAATGGAACGTATTTCACTTTTTACAACAAATATTATGAACATATAAATATATATTTATATATTTATGTAATTACTAACACCTAGCTGGTATTTCATATCAAACTGCTGTGAAGTAGATCTGCAATTAAAATGCTCATTAGCTTCAGTCCATGCAAAGGAGTTACTACAACAGAAAAAAAATGCAGCTTGGTATTGATACTTTGATCATTTGTAATAATACATTTATAGTTGTAATGTTTTTTTTTTTAACCCTTTCATGTATAGTGGTCACTACAGTGGACGGCTGTTCAAAGCTGTTCTCTTGTATATGCCTGTGTTTTGTTGTTATAGTTGCATATCAGTCAACAAAGTGGATGCTTGTGCATCATCCCATACACTGCTACTGACTGGCCAGTCATGGGAGTTGTTTTTCTTATTTTTATTTGTTAGTTGAATGTAATTAACAGAATCAGGATTAGTCAATATTAGCAGTAGTGACAGTCAATCTGAGCATGCAATACCATTTTTTGTTATTGGTGTGTTAAATACATATTTCTCTGGTTGAAAAGTCAAATGCATGGTGTCCAGCTGAGTGGACATATTTGTAACTCCATGAAAAATAGGTTCATAAACAAATTTTTAATTGCATTTTTTTTCTTGCATAAAGAGAAATAAAAACATTCATAAAAAAATTGACTGAGGTTCTCATAATTCATGCATGAAAGGGTTAATGCTCTTAATCCATTGTCTTGATTATACTTAAGTTAAACATGTTGTACACCTTGTAGGTGTACCAAAGCGTTTTTACAGAGTGATATTTTTGCTTTTACTAGTATATGTCTCAATACTTCTTCACATCTGTTTATTATGAAATTGTGATCTCTCCCATCTGTATCACCAGTTCACGGTAAGTCATTTGAATCAGATATATATCATATATATATATATATATATATATATATATATATATATATATATATATATATATATATATATATATATAAAATGAAAAGCAACCGATCTTATACATGGGACACATTTTAACTTGACTAATTTAGGACCAAACTAAAATCTCTTCTCGGTGTGTTCATGAAAGGTGATCTCAAGAAAACACAGCTCAGCTTTCATACAACCTGTGTGGAAAAAGTCAGGATTTGAATATTAAAATAATGGTTTTAGTCATCAGTTATGGCCACAAAGATCCACAGATGAATAAAATCAATTTGCATCAAGTTCGCGAGAGGTCATTTACATAGTGCTGTGGGATCAGGAAAGAAAACACTTCACAGTTTATTGAGCAAAAGCGGAATCTCTCATTCTGAAATGGACAGGATTGTCTTTGCTTTTTTCCCCCCCACTCACAAATATGTGATATTCCCTAATATAACAACTTGAATATTTTTTAGTTTCATTTCTTTATTTGGTTTCATTTATTTACATATACATGCATCGAGAACTATAGAGGTCTTCTTCTAAAAGCAAATACAATACTGCACTCCGATCATGATTCCATTTGCAAAAACTGCCAGATATGATAGGCTTTAAAAAAAAAAAAAAAAAGAAAGAAAGAGGCGATTTACATAGTGTTGTGGGATAGAAAGGTTCTCATAACTGTCACTGAGGACTGTACCAGTGTGACAGACTTGTACAATATGAGTTCTTTATTTCCACTCTCTCTTTATTATGACTCTATTTTATATCTATGTCTACTTTTATTTATTTATTCATGTATTCACACAAACAATGATGGGCTGAAGTTTGATCATGGTGATGAACTATTAAAACTCATGAAGTTGTTGATTCTTAACTCATTCGTTAAAAATCAAGAATCCTCCACCCACCACAGTTTATATATTACTGCCATGTGTCAGCTATCTTTGGTACATTAACAGTAAAAATATGCTTGATACACTTGTGCATCCGTAATTATAACTTTCTCCTGCAGTGGAATTTGGAGAATAAGAAAGGGGTTTTGAGATGGAGTCACAGTCCCACAATGATGTGGCTGATCAGCTGGGTGTGTCAGGTTAACTTTACCATGATATGTTCAGGGACCGCTAGACAGTCAAATTATGAGCGACATCTATCCACAGATTCCCCCCTCCCCAAGGGTGTTTGGACCAGCTGAGTCCCCAGGCAAGGGCATATCAGCTTTCATTTTAGATAATAAGTCCTAGGCCAGATGGGGGAATAAAAAAAAAAAAAAAAGATGTTGCCTTTTCTGTAGCATTGATTTATCCTTAATAAAGATAATTAGGCAAGCTGTGTATTAAGTTCATTAGCTTAGTTCAGTACATAACCCCATATAATACTGCTTGTACTACTGTCACTGTCACTACTATACTGTCAGTACTGTGCCGTCACTACTGTCACTACTATAATACTGTCAGTTAGTAGCAGTCAATAAAAGGCTGCCAGTTAACATCAGAGGCTGTTACTGGAACTACATCTGATATGTAGGCAACATCATTTTGTATTGTTTTGTTATGTTTTGTGTATTTTTCAGTGCTGGTGCCTAAACACCTGGTTAATCTGCACCTCATCACTGCACTAAGCCCCCTTCTTTAAACAGGCTGCTAACACAGCCAGACAAAATGTGAGTGATGAATTTCAGTCATAGATCCAAAGCTGAATCTATTTTTACATCCTTGTAGCTTCACTGAGCTCTTCAAAGTTCCTTGTTGTTCTTTTGTTATCGTTTAAACCAAAAAGTATTCAGTGTTCATATACAAAGAAAATATTTATTTGGTGTTTCCAATCTTCTACTAAGGTATTCAATCAAAAACTCACAAAAATAATAAAGATCCCATCATTTAACGGTTTATTTAAAGAATTATTTTTAACATTCAACACTTCCTACAATACATAAAATGTTACATTATATAGCCATCACCAGATTTCAACATCACATATGCAAAACTTATGCATAGTTTGTGCATATATAATTATAGCGGCTTTATGAAACTTGTTAATGTTGTAACAGGAGGAAATAGAGTAAATAAAATATAAAGTAAAGCCTAAAAAGCTACAGTGAAAAGTTTTTCACAAAAGGTTACATTTCCCAGAAATATTTTGATAAAAGTTTTTTTTTTTTTTTTTTTGGCCACAGCAGCTTTTATGGGCAGTGGAGAGAGACAGGAAATGGGGGAAAGAACAGGGGAAGACACACAGGTAAACTGGCGATGGGCCGGGACTCGAACCTGCACCGCCCGCACCGCAACACAGGATATGTATGTGGTCAACGGCTTCACCACTAAGCCACCCAGGTGCCCCCCCTTGAAGAATTTTTTACAATACACAACCATAAAACACTGAGTACATGAATAATAAGCCTGTTTTAATTTTTAGAACATAAGAAATTGAATTTATTATTATCAAGCTTTCTGAACCATGTATGGTTTCCTCCACTGTCCATGGCTCCAGACATGTCACAGTCATCATTTATTCCAGCAGAGTTCCAGTTTTTATATTCAACCACCTCATCAGTGACCCAGAACCAGAAACCCAGAGTGCAGGTGTAGCGCAGCCCCAGCCACACAAAAGGAGTTGAAGCATTATTGACCTTTTCCTGGACCCATCCTTGCTCTTAAGGGTTGGTGATGGAAACCAGGTCATGGTAGTTCTCTCTGCAGTAGTACAAGGCCTCCTCCCAGGTCTTGTTCTGTTTTATCAGGATCACTTTATCTGTCAAACAAATAAATGAATGAATAAGACAGACACTGGAAACTCAGACAAGATAAATACAGGTGCTGGTCATAAAATTAGAATATCATTATTTCAGTAATTCCATTCAAAAAGTGAAACTTGTATGTTATATTCATTCATTACACACAGACTGATATATTTCAAATGTATATTTATTTTAATTTTGATGATTTTAACTGACAACTAATGAAAACCCAAATTAAGTATCTCAGAAAATCAGAATGTTACTTAAGACTAATACAAAAAAAGGATTTTTAGAAATGATGGCAACTGAAAAGTATGAACATGAAAAGTATGAGCATGTACAGCACTCAATACTTAGTTGGGGCTCCTTTTGCCTGCATGGCATGGAGTAGATCAGTCTGTGGCACTGCTCAGGTGTTATGACAGCCCAGGTTTCTCTGATAGTGGCCTTCAGCTCTTCTGAATTGTTGGGTCTGACGTATCACATCTTCCTCTTCACAATAGCCCACAGATTTTCTATGGGGTTAAAGGTCAGGCGAGTTTTCTGGCCAATTAAGAACATGGATACCATGGTCCTTAAAGCAGGTACTGGTAGCTTTGGCACTGTGTGCAGGCGCCAAGTCCTGTTGGAAAATGAAATCTGCATCTCCATAAAGTTGGTTAGCAGCTCTAAAACTTCCTGGTAGACGGCTGCGTTGACCTTGGACCTCAGAAAACACAGTGGACCAACACCAGCAGATGACACGGCACCCCAAACCATCACTGACTGTGGAAACTTTACACTGGACCTCAAGCAACATGGATTCTGTGCCTCTCCTCTCTTCCTCCAGACTCTGGGACCTTGATTTCCAAAGGAAACGCAAAACTGACTTTGATCAGAGAACATAACTTTGGAGCACTCAGCAGCAGTCCAGTCCTTTTTGTCTTTAGCCCAGACGAGACGCTTCTGACGCCGTCTCTTTTTCAAAAGTGGCTCGACACAAGGACTACGACAGCTGAAACCCATGTCTGCATACGTCTGTGCGTGGTGGTTCTTGAAGCACTGACTCCAGCTGCAGTCCACTCTTTGTGAATCTCCCCCACATTTTTGAATGGGTTTTGTTTCACAATCCTCTCCAGGGTGAGGTTATCCCTACTGCTTGTACACTTTTTTCTACCACATCTTTTCCTTCCCTTCGCCTCTCTATTAATGTGCTTGGACACAGAGCTCTGTGAACAGCCAGCCTCTTTAGCAAAGACCTTTGTGTCTCGCCCTCCTTGTGCAAGGTGTCAAAGGTCGTCTTTTGGACAACTGTCAAGTCAGCAGTCTTCTCCATGATTGTGTCGCCTACAGAACTAGACTGAGAGACCATTTAAAGGCCTTTGCAGGTGTTTTGAATTAATTAGCTGGTTAGAGTGTGGCACCAGGTGTCTTCAATATTGAACCTTTTCACAATATTCTAATTTTCTGAGATACTGAATTTGGAGTTTTCATTAGTTGTCAGTTATAATCATCAAAATGAAAAGAAATAAACATTTGAAATATATCAGTCTGTGTGTAATGAATGAATATAATATACAAGCTTCACTTTTTGAATGGAATTACTGAAATAAGTCAACCTTTTCATGCTATTCTAATTTTATAACCAGCACCTGTACTAATACAAACATGAAGACAGGTGTACGTGTGCTTCTATGGGGTCTGTGGCAATTTTTTTGTGTGCACAGCTCTAGCATTTGCAAAAAAAAAGGAGGGAGAAATTAATGGATGATATAAAAGACAAATTTGTTTACTAGAAGCACGTGTAAAATATCACTGAGTTCAATAGTGGTCATACAGGCTTTGGTTGGATTTCATGTGCACAGCTCTAGCATTTGCAACAACAACCAAAAAAAAGTTGTGAAAAAAGACAGAGAGAGAATAGAGAAATGAATGGATAATATAAAAGACAAATTTGTTTACTTGAACATGTGTAAGATATCAGTGGGTTCAGCAGTGGAGGAATACAAAAACATATGAGTGTTAGAGGAGCTCAGTAAGACAAGGTCAGTCATGAAGTTGTTCTGTGGTTAATAATTATGGATTTTCCTCTGAATTAATAACTGCTACTGTCAGCATCACTGAGCTGTTTAGACTAGTGTCATACAGCAGATTCACCCCCAGGCCTGACTGAAGGAAAGACACCCAGTGCATGACCTCACGTAAATATACTGTATTTTGGAATACACACTTAACTGAGTAATTCACTTTCACTGTCAAATATGTTAAAGTTTTCAAATGTTTGAAATTATTTTTTTCTTTTCTAACAATAAGGAATCTCTGATTTCTGTGAATAACTGAGAAGAAAAATCTAGTTTCATACATGTGGCTGAGATATGTAAACTGCTGATGACACTGACTATGAACTTACTAAAAATACAACATTTACGCTGCACTTCTGCATTCCAACAAACATGTAATGACATTAAAGATTTAAACTTACATGAGCTCAATTCTTCTTGCATTACTTTAATGTCTCTCCTCAGTGTGTTCATGAAGAGTTCTGCCAAAGAAATATTGTTTGCTATACTAACATAGAGATATCTGTGTGCACGGGTCAGAATTTTAATATTAAAATACAGAAGTATCAAATGTCTCTGACTCCCACGATGATAGAGAGAGTTTCTGTAAAAGTTATGTGAAATTAATTTACATCATGCAGTGAAAATAGGAATACAAATATGTCACTGTTGACTGTCCAAGGAGAAAACCATGAAGTGTCCTTAAAAAACCTGAAGGAAATATGTCCATTTTTTTGTTACTTACAACTGACTGTAAGTAACACTTTAAGTGTCTGTTAAAAAGAAAAAAAAGTGGTGGGTGGAGCCCAACTACCACTTTAATCATAGTCTGGATCTTGTCCTGACATATGGCATAGAAACTGAAGACTTAACAGTATTCCCTGAAAGCCCCCTCCTGTCTGATCATTTCTTAGTAACATTTACATTTACTTTAATGGATTACACAGCAGTGGGGAATACGTTTTATTACAGTAGAAGTCTTTCTGAAAGTTCTGTAACTAAGTTTAAGGATCTAATTCCTTCATTATGCTCTTCAGTGCCAACACAGTGCAGAGCAGCTACCTAAACTCTGCTCCCAGTGAGGTCGATTATCTCCTCAATAGTTTTACATCCTCACTGCGTACGACTTTGGATACTGTGGCTCCTCTGAAAAGGAAAGCTTCAAATCAGAAGTGCCTGACTCCGTGGTATAATTCGCAAACGCACAGCTTAAAGCAGATAACCTGTAAGCTGGAGAGGGAATGGCGTCTCACTAAATTAGAAGATGCTCATTTAGCCTGGAAAAAGAGTTTGTTGCTCTATAAAAAAGCCCTCCGTAAAGCTAGGACATCTTACTACTCATCATTAATTGAAGAAAATAAGAACAACCCCAGGTTTGTTTTCAGCACTGTAGCCAGGCTGACAAAGAGTCAGAGCTCTGTAGAGCCGAGTATTCCTTTGACTTTAACTAGTAGTGACTTCATGGATTTCTTTACAAATAAAATTTTAGACATTAGAGAAAAAATTATTCATAAGCTCTCACAGAGATATATTTGTCTTCAACTACTTTCAGTACTGTTGTTATTTACTTAGACTCTCTCTCTCTCTCTCTCTCTCTCTCTCTCTCTCTCTCTCTCTCTCTCTCTCTCTCTCTATATATATATATATATATATATATATATATATATATATATATATATATATATATATATATATATATATATATATATTTTTTTTTTTTTTTTTTTTTTTTATATATGTGTGACAAAGAAGTGAATAAAAGCTGGTTAACATCAGTTGGAGCGTGGCTTTATTCTGCACCGAACAAAAAACCTTTGGTAGCAGTTACACTGAAAAACGTAGCCTGTTATCGAGTGAGTAGTTGCAGCCCTGGACTGGACACTTTGAGGATGGCAGCTGGTTCTTCAGCTTACCTGTTTCCACATCATCTGGACATCCGAACTGCAGTCGTCCACTCTGGTTGAATTAAAGGGAACCAAGGAAACAATTTGGAGCAGTGCAGTTTGCATTGAATCACAGCACCCATCAGGTCAGACTGTTTTGAGTTTTGGGGAAAAGGGGCAAAGCTACTGTAATATTGTGCTCTACAAGGTTGTTACTGTGTGTGTTAATGTTTGACATTTGAAATAGCATACTGTGGTTAGGTTTTCTTTCATTGTTCTGAAGCTGTTGGTTTAAACCACTGTTGCAATGGAGCAGAGTGCATCAGAAACGCGTGTCTTGGAGCAAATACTAGTAGCTCTAAAAAATGAAAAGGCACAGTTAGAAAGGAAATTAGAAACTGAACTGCAGGAAGCAGAAAGACAAGAAGTTGAGATTCGCATAGGTAAAATTCAAGCAGACCTTGAAATACATAAAATAGGGCTGCCTCAGCTACCATCTCAAGCTGAGACAGAGGTGAGACGCTCAGAGCGTCAAAGACAACCAACAGAAAAGATGCACGAGTTTAACTGGATGGCGATAACAAGCAAAGAAAGGAAGTTTATGTCAACGTATGTAAACTTTAAGGCGGAAATTTTACTAACTAGGTTGAAACTTGAAGAAGAATGCTCAAAAGTAGAATTAACTGAAATGATCAAGTCAGTGGGAAAATGTGAGTCAGACTTGCAGCAGGATTATGAGACTTTACGTGCACTGACTACACCATCTCAAAATATGAGAAGAATGATGGACAGCTGCACTTCAGTTGGGTGACACGGGTGTATCAACAATACAATAAAACACAATAAAAGTTGCTTGATTTAACACAGGAACATGTGTAGTAATTACTAGTGCTGCTGCATTTTGATGTCCACACCTACAGCTTCACAGAACAAAACTGTCAATTTACAACATGTAACTCCATATGATGATCATGAGATAAGTTTTTATATGCTTTGAATGACAAGCTATTCAGGTATGTTTATACCTATATATGGTCATGAAACACGAAATGTTACAATCATAGATTTTAACTATTAACCAAAACAAAAAGCAACTCAGTTGATAAACCTCATATTTTTTCATAAAAATACAAAAAGATAAAAAACGTAAGAGGAGGAATATAATGCTTTCTAGCATCTGTCCCCTAACATCATACTAAGGCATTGATTAATGTAGCAATAATGAAGCAAGAGCAGATACGATAGATCTAAAATGCAAATTTCAACAATGCTACCTAGTAGGTATAAACAGGTGGGGCAGGTTGGTTAAGGGCAGCTCCCGTCTCTGTGGCGAGCAGCATACCTAGCGTACAGCTACTAATCATCCGCCGTCCTTTATGGTAAATATGGAGACGGAGGAGTCACGGGAGTGGAAGTCAGCAAGAAGCTGGGCTGTCAGTGGAGACAATGGAGCTGTGGCCAAGCTGTTTCTGAGTTTTAACAGTGTAAATAAAGCACAGCGAGGGGCAACAGACCTGTGCTGTGCTCACTAAGGAGAATCTGCTACAAGCACATACAAATGCATGAGGCCAGATGAGTCGATACTTCGTAGCCCTTTAACGCCGGGCGATCGCTGCTGAAGCGCCCGTTGCTTTCCCTCAATAGCGGCGAACAGCTGACTGAGACGTGGCGTATCAGCGCGGAGTCGGCTGATCAAAGGAACGTTGATCAGCTGGCTTATTACCTTAACTCCGCAACCGTTTGTCCTATCGAAAAAATGAAAACGGTTCCTGAAAGCCCAGAAATTGCACGTCACAGCCATGTAGGGGTATTACGGTATTTGTTGCCGGAAGTCCGCGAACGGCGGCACTTTTGAAGTATGTTGTGCCAGGACTGATACATTCGGAGTAGTTCATGTTTCCGAATGATTATATTTATACATCATGCCAAATGTAAAAAACAAAACAAAACAAAAACTAACCAACCAACTACATAAATCAAGCAATCAATCAATAATTAAATAGTTTTACATGGTTTCAATAGTACACACTGCCATTAGATCTTAGCTTGCACATTGGAGGGTGGATAAGAATGAATGGGTGTGTGTCCTTTGGGGCTGTTGACCTAGTCATGGGAGGTGGGGTGGGGTGAGTATCAGTGATTAAATTGAGCCATAGATTTAACACTGAATCTATTTTCACATCATTGTAGCTTTAAAACTGAGCTCTTCAAACTTTCTTGTTGTTCTTTAGATGAACACTTTTAATTTAGTTTCTGGCTCTCTGGTTGGGTTTTCTCTGTAATTCTTGTAGGGTCTTTATCTTACAATATAAAGCACCTTGAGGACACTGTTTGGTGCTAAATAGATAAAAAATGGAATTGAACTGAAATGAATTTAAACCAAAAGCATTCAGTGTTCATATACAAAGAAAAAAAATTGTTTGTGTTTTAAATATTCTTCTAAGGTATTGTGTCAAAACAAATATGAAAAAATAAAACAAAATTATAATCCTGTCATTTCACAGTTTATTTAAAGCTGAATTCACTTATCCATTTAGCAACATTTCATACAATACATATATTACATTATATAACCATCACCAGATTTCAACATCACATATGCAAAATGTGTGTGCAGTTTATGCATATAATTATATTTTGAAACATATTTTATTGTTGTAATAGGAGAAAATGAAGTAAATAAAATACGAAGTAAAGCCTTAAAATCCAGAGTGAAAAGTGTTTCACAAAAGGTTAAATTTCCCAGAACCATTTTGAAGAATTCTTTACAATACACAACCAAAAACACACTGAGTAAATGAATAATGGGCCTGTTTTAATTTTTAGAACAGAGGAAATTGAATTTATTATTATCAAGCTTTCTGAACCATGTATGGTTTCCTCCACTGTCCATGGCTCCAGACATGTCACAGTCATCATTTATTCCAGCAGAGTTCCAGTTTTTATATTCAACCACCTCATCAGTGACCCAGAACCAGAAACCCAGAGTGCAGGTGTAGCGCAGCCCCAGCCACACAAAAGGAGTTGAAGCATTATTGACCTTTTCCTGGACCCATCCTTGCTCTTGAGGGTTGGTGATGGAAACCAGGTCACGGTAGTTCTCTCTGCAGTAGTACAAGGCCTCCTCCCAGGTCTTGTTCTGTTTTATCAGGATCACTTTATCTGTCACACAAATAAATGAATGAATAAGACAGACACTGGAAACTCAGACAAGATAAATAATAACACAAACATGAAGACAGGTGTACATGTGCTTCCATGGGGGTCTGTGCCATTTTTTTAGTAGACACAAATCTGGCATTTGCAACAAAAAAAGGTGAGAAAAAAGACAGAGAGGGAGAAAATAACAGATGATGCAAAAGACAAGATTGTTTACTAGAAGCATGTGTAAAATATCAGTGGGTTCAGCAGCGGAGGAATACAAAAACAAGTGAGTGTTAGAGGAGCTCAGGAAGAAAAAAAAGACTTAAGCCTTTTAAAAAAAAACAAAAAACTCACCATCATAACAGAAGAAGGGTTTTGTCTTGTTACATCCATCAGAGCTCCATCTTCCTGATCTGTTTAACAGAGTCATAGCACATGTGTTGCTGCTTTGTCCATCATTAAATAACTCCATATCCCAGAGTCTGAAAGAGAAATCACTCCCATCTGACCACCTCCAGCTGTCTCTGAACAGGCCGATCCAGGCACTCATTGGACCAGGCTTCATCAGGTCCTCAATTTCTTTGCCTTCTGCCTGATCAGGTCCGCTGGCCAGGTCAGTGTGATTGTATCTGCAGTATCTTTGAGCCTGTGTCCAGTTCATAAACAGCTCTATCAAATACAATGTTATGTTGTTTTCTGTAGTTGCTGTGGAATCAATGCGAAAAAAAGAAAAGAAACATCATCATCTACAATTTGAGGAAATCTACAGATACAGACCGTGTCAGTGAGTTTCTTATTGTGTCTCTAGTTTCTCTCTCTAGTAGTGTGATTACTGTCTACATATTCTCACCATCATAGCAGATGAACCACATGGTTTTACTACATGCAACATCTGCCCACTTGGTCCTTTGCCTCCCACAGTTCCCCTGAAGTTCTTTATTAGTTCTTCCACTCAGATTCCAACTGTTATAATTTTCAATGTATTTCACTCCTGGCAGAGACCAGTGCCACGTCCTGTTTCCTCCTGTGTTGTTGTTCAGTCCAATCCAGGCTTCTCCTTGATTCTGTGTGGAGTTACAGAGTCTTCTCACGTCCACCATGTCAAACACTTTGGCCAGGTCTGTGTAGTTCTCTCTGCAGTATTTCTGTGCTTCTCCCCAGGTCTTCTCTTCTTCAACAAAGTGGTACTCATACAGGCGACACATGAAGAAGAAACACTGACCTAAAAACAAATAAAATATTGTTTAATAACTGTGTTTATATAAATAACAATCTAACTGTCACATCCTAATTTCACGTTTGCAAGATCAAAACATCAAAAGTGTATCAATGTTTTTTTTTTTTTTAGTGAGAGGAGTAAATTTTTAATGTTTCCATATTAAACTAAAATGATTTTAGATGAACCAAAAAGTCGCAGTCGTAGTAAAATGATTCTCTTACCCATCAGAATCAGCAGAAACAGACTCCACTGCATTGTTCGTCTGTCAGATGAAGCTGATTTTGTATTTCACAGTTGGACAATGATTTCAACACTCCAATAAACACTGAATGTCTCTGTTAAGAAATAAAAAAAACATGAATAGAAGTTTGCAGGAAATATGCAAAATAAGTAGAGAGCAACAGAGCAGCTGATAATGATTTTACAGTTAATATAAGTGAATATAAGTAACACGATGAACGAGCTGCCAGGTTTTTGTGACGAGTGAAGCTTTGAACAGTTTAGGAAACGTGGTCTGTTTATGTGGATGCAGTGAACTGCAGGCTCACTGCAGCACTAATGATAATATCTGTATGCACAGAAGCTGATGTTTCAGGTTAGATTAAGGCTGCAGTTTAGATTTGAAGGTTGTGAGTTTGCTTCTGATAGTTTTACTTCATTAAACAATTTTATTGCTAGAACAAAATTCATTTTGTCCACCTACATTTTTATTGTGCAGTCTGGAAATTAATATTGAAAAAGTTGAAAAATTGTAAATTCAGCATCATTTGTTATTACAGCTTTAGTGTCATTATTGTTAATAGATGATCATCCATTTAAAATAAGCAGTAAAGGAAAAATAAATCCTGCAGATGTTCTCTACACATCTCCTCTGTACCCACAAACATGAAATTATATTAGAAATTTTAAACTTACTTCTGGTTATTTCTTCCCTCCTCAGTGTGCTCATGAAGATCATTCCCAAGTAAATATTCATATACACTAAAGGAGAGCTCTTTTTGCCCTGGTCATGATTTGAATATTAAAATGCACAAGCTTTATTATCCCCACCTGGGAGAAGGATCCAGCTATTTGAAGAATTTTTTTATATCAGTTATAATTTACATAAATGGAACAAAGTAAATAAAACATTGGACTGTTGACTGTCCAGCAAGCTAGAAACAGGAAGCACACAAACAGTGCTTATAAAACATATGTTAAAATATGGATTTAGCTGCTTAATATGTGTGCAATCTAATAATTTTAATCATCCAGCCACACACGCACACACACACACACTTTTTCTCCTCTCAAAGTATGCAACATATGAGCATTTTCCCAACTTGAAAAGCACAATATTTTCTGTCTAGTTTGTTAAATTGATCTCTATTAATCTTCTTTTAGGCCTTGTGTGAATGTGTTTATGGTGATGGCTTACAGTAGATCATATTCATGCACAAATACAGGTCTGTGGGACCCATTTACAATGTTTACCTAAAGAAAAATTATGTCATTTAATGTTTTTTCAAACTCAGATTCCTTGCCTTTGGCTCATTTTCTGTGAAAATTGTGTGTGTGTGTGTGTGTGTGTGTGTGTGTGGTGTGTATTTGTATCTATGTGCATGCGTGTTTCATCTTTAAGCACATGTTATTCCCACACAAGGTTCCAACACTGTTACAAGCAGCTGCACCTGTCTGCTCCCACATTCCTGCACAACTTACCGTCTGTTTACGGGACCTGTTCTGTATTTTCTCACTGTTTATTTGTGTTATTTTTCACATACATATACATGTGTACTAGAGTTGACGGGCTGAGAAAAAAAAAAAGAGAGAGGGCAGAAAATAGAAAAAGGGGATGGAGAGAATAGAGCACAAGTAAATAAAACATAATGATTCATCAACTGCTGCGCCTGTGAAAGAAGAAAAAACAACATTCAAAAAACAAACAATACTTGGAAATGTATATTTATGTGGAAAAACAAAACAGAAACAAAGCATGGCTGCACAAACCAACTATTTTGTTATGTTGTGTTTGCGTGAGTAAGCGTGAATGTCTATGTCGTGAACTGTACTTACTAACGAGGGTGGAAAGCCACAGCTCCGCCCACCAGAAGTTAGAGGCAGATAGAGAAAGACCCGGGACACCCAGGCTGCCCATCAAGAGCATTGAAGAACCGTGGCCACACATTTCAACGACAACTGCACACCCACCCCAGCAGAAGGAAGAGGGAGGCCCCAGACGAGATTGAAACAGTTTTAATATAATAGTTTTGATTTGGACTGCTTTTTTTCTTTTGACTAATAATGAACAGATTGATATCTTATTAAATAAATATCCACTTGAGTCTGATAGGACACGATTAATAATACATTTCAACTGAGAAATAAATAGCTTCACGTGTGTGGCTCCTTGTCAATCCAGATGCAAAAAGACCACCTCCTTGACTACAAGCCAATGCAATGTTGTGCCAAACATATTTACTCTTCCAAGATGACTTCCAACTGCACCATTAAAATGCTACTTACAGTCTGAAACTGTAATAGCTACAATATATTGTCAAAAGTATTTACTCATCTGCCTTCACACACCTATGATCTTGAGTGGCATCCCATACTTTTATGGGAATTTTTGACCATTCTTCCAGAAGTGTATTTCTGTGCAGGCCAATCAAGTTCTTCCACATCACACACACATCCATGTTGTTATAGACCTTCCTTTTTACACTGGTGTGCAGTAGGGGTGTGCGATGTATATCATCTATGATCAGAGGTGGGAAGTAACGAAGTACAAATACTTCGTTACTGTACTTAAGTAGATTTTTCAGGTATCTGTACTTTACTTAAGTATTTATTTTTCTGACTACTTTTTACTTTTACTCTCTACATTTTTACACAGGTATCGGTACTTTCTACTTCTTACATTTTCAAACAGACTCGTTACTTTTTAACACGTCAGAGAGAAGTTTGCATTTCCGGTCAGTGCGCCGTCAAACATCAAACGATCTGAGCCTAAACGGAGGAATAATAACACATAAGACACAATCGTACTGGCGTATCCTCCATCATCAGGGCTTATCTCGTACAAAGAGATTAAATACGCAAACCCATATAATTAATGTATCATTTATAGCGCTATAATCAGGGGTCACAGCGGGCTGGACCGAGTCCGTAAGTTGCGCTGCGGCACATAAACAGCTTAGCTAGCGCTACTGAAGAGGAGCGAGCATGAAGGGAGTAACGTGTAGCAGGTAAATGCAACGTTTTTAAATGCTCAACAAATATCAGCAAACACACAAAGTGTGTGCAGTTTGTCACACAGTGTGTCTGCGAGCTAAAAGCAGAGCTGCTGTATTTCAGGGAGAGCAAAGAGAGAGAAGTTCACTCAGAGATGGAGAAAGAGGACAGGAGAGGAAGAAGAGAGGTTAGAATTAAAGGTAAGGACTGGAAAATAAACTGAAGTATGCTGACTGTGTAATTCAAAGATTCTATGAAAATACTGCAGTTTAGTGTTTAATAAATAGGTTAGCTTGTTGTACTGTATTTACAGTAAAGCTCTGTGTTGGACTGGAGCACAGTGTCTGTGTTCATGGTCAGAGTTACAGGTTACATCAGTGCAGCAGAGATGAGTTTGAATCAAAGCTGCTGATGCTGAGATTCATTCACTGAATCCAACATTTCTACAGCGTGTATGCTGTCAGTGTAGGGGATGGAGATCAGCTCAGATAGCTGTGAAATACTGGGTTACATCTTTGAGTTCACTTCATCCACACAGAGCAGTAAACCTCAGAGCAGCAGCAGCAGGTCAGCTGATCACAGCCTGCACACCAACATCATTTACTGCAGCTACAATAGAAAGCTGTGATTCTTCTCCCCATGCAGAGCCACTACAGCTGATCTTAGGGTTCCTCCACCTTCTGAATCCCACTGTAGCCCCTGAGTATCCTCATGTTGGTGTTTAGGTGGAGGCACAGTCACCCTCTACTATGGAGGACACAGAGAATAGAGCTGTGTTTAAATTCCCTTTCACAGTTTGTGTCCAACATAACAGATTCAAGCTGATTGCATTCATTAGGATTCAAATGTAGATTTTATTGTATTCTCATGTAATATTATTTTATATTATTACAATAATATATAACGAGGTTCGGTTAGTTTTACACAAAAATAGCAGGTAGAAACATCCTCCAAAGAACTACTTTTACTTTCTTACTTTGAGTACATAACAGAGCCTGTACTTTTTTACTTTTACTTAAGTAGAGAAGTTGAACCAGTACTTCGACTTTTACTAAAGTATTTTTTAACATAAGTACTTCTACTTCTACTTAAGTACAGAATGTCAGTACTTTTGCCACCTCTGTCTATGATAATATCGTAATTGCTGTGTTAACAATGTGTGAGCTGACGTTATCGAGTATGCTAATGACTCGGTAAAAAACAACACTCAAAACTCCTCGGCTCCACCTGTCCACTACTTTACGCTTTAGTATAGGCTGCTGCGTGTGCGCATTGAGAGTGCCCATACTGTGCATATGGGTATTAGCAG
Organism: Amphilophus citrinellus; assembly: GCA_013435755.1. NCBI lineage: Eukaryota > Metazoa > Chordata > Actinopteri > Cichliformes > Cichlidae > Amphilophus > Amphilophus citrinellus. The sequence continues at coordinate 29,029,880 of CM024194.1, forward strand.
TGGTCACACACATAGCATAGCTGCCTAAACAACACATCCAAAGCAGGAAAAGAGTGAACATACTGTGCCAGGGGGAAGAAATTCAGACATTGCCAGTCTATTGCTTTAGATTTCATTCCTAGGCGACGAGGTGGTTTGGATTTGATAAGACTGACACTGATCAAAAGACAGCAGTTTGCGGACTTTGTAAGAAAGCGGATAGCTTGACAACTAACCTGCTCCATCAACAACAAGTATGAGGAATATGAAAAGTTTCGGGATCCTCAGCTAAGGTTTCTGGCAAAACACACACTCAGCAAACTTTCAGCAACCTCGGCTAATACACTGAAGTGGTCTACCAAAAAGTGGGTTTCTGATCAGACGAAGGTGTGTATTTTCTGGACAGCATCTTTTTTTTTTTTTTTTTTTTAGTCTCAAGTCTTCTGTATTGAGCAATTGCTTTTGAAAAACATGCTGAAGTTAACATGTCAAAAACACTGATTTAAGTCTTATATTTTACTAGCTTGCACTTCTTTTACAAACACATTTTTAAATAATGCAAAATATTGTTTATTATTGTTGTTGACAAAATTACAAAAAATATCGAGATATTATTTTTTGTCTATATCACACACCCCTAGTGTGCAGTCATGCTGGAACAGCAAGGGGCCATCCCCAAACTGTTCCCACAAAGTTGGGAGCAGGCCAACATTTTAGTATAACAACCTTCCAAATGCTGTTTTTTTGCAGGTAGGCCAGGTTCATGAAACGTTAACTACAGTGCCCTTTCTTATCACTGCTGCCACTTTACGGGTTCATAACAGATTACAGTAGCTGCACCTTTCTGTCAGTATACACGGTGGTGGTACAGTGCTTGAGGACAAAAGAGGATTACAGTACTTTTTTCCATTCCAACATGATTTACATTAATAGACTGAATATCCTTAATGAATATGTGAAAAGTATACAGAGAAATTATGTTTGCATGAGGAACATAAATTAGTCATGTAGGATGGATGCGAACTTTGCCTTTTTTCAGTGTAGTCTTAATCATAACACAGTTTACTGCCTGTTCAATATTGCTGTATTATTGGTAGTTAATGTTTTCATGTTCCAATTACGTAATCTACGGCTAATTGCTTCTATTGTTGCATATCTAGCATATAACTAAAATCAGTTAGCTTTAGCATTGCAGGTGTACAATAATTATCTGTTGTAGAGCGTTATTAACTAACTTGATATCCAAGTTTGTGGAAATGCTGTGTAGCATGCTGTGCCACTAGAAGGTACTGTTGGACTGTATTAGTCCATGTGAATGCCCTAAAAGCAACTGAGTTAGAAGTTACTTGGTTTGACACATGAATGTGACCTACTGTGTTGAGGTCAAGGCGGGTGTTGAGGTGCTTGGGAAAGCATCTCAAAACTCTTTTTTATGTAGCTGACAGCTGATGTCACAAACCACCACGTCTGTTCAGTCATGGTCGTTCGCAGTGGACATAGATGGTCTCTTTTCCTCCTCTTTCAAACCATCTGTCTTCCTGGTCCAAAATGTGTCCTTTCTCCTTTAGGTGCAGATGGACAGCTGAGTCCTGTCTTAAAGTGGCTCTGCCATGTTGTACCATGCGTTTGTGGAGTGGCTGTTTGGTTTCTCCAATGTAGAGGTTCAAGCACTCCTCGCTGCACTGCACAGAATGCATTATATTGCTTAGATTTGTGTTTAGGACTTTTGTCCTTCAGATAAACCAGTTTTTTGTCTTAGAGTGTGGCTGGGTCTGAAGTACACTGTGATGTCATGAGTTTCACTGACAAACCTGATACATAAGGGATGACAGTGTTGCTCCATTTGTCACTCTCTCCCTAGCTGGTGTCTGACCTTCTCTCTTTTGAGTCAGTCTATGTCTGTTTACGGGCTACGTACCATGGGCCTTTAAGGTGGCAGTAACCATTACTTAAAAAGCCGTCACTTGACCCAGCTGTCTTAGCTAATTACAGGCCAATCTCCAACCATTCTTTAATCTCAAAAATTCCTAAAAGAGTAGCTGTAAAACAGTTAACTGATCATCTGCAGAGGAATGGTTTATTTGAAGAGTTTCAGTCAGGTTTCAGAATTAATCACAGCACAGAGACAGCATTAGTGAAGCCAGACACCAATGAGTTAAACTGCAGGAATGTCTTAAAGACATAAAGGTCTAGATGACCTCTAATTTCCTGCCTCTAAATTCAAATGAAATCAAAATTTTTGTACTCGGCCCTACAAATCTTAGAAATGTGGTGTCTAACCAGATACTTACCCTGGATGGAAGTGCTGTAGTCAAGACCACCTAACCCGAGACCGAGACAAGACCAAGAGTGTATTGAGACCGAGACAAGACAAAGACTTTTAGGGTCCAAAACCGAGTCGAGACCAAGACAGAGGGAGGGCGAGACTGAGTCAAGACCAGACCAGTGCCCCACTCTACATGACACAATAAAATGTAAAACATGATCAAAATCACTTCTCAAATTGATCTGAAAGATCCACATTCCCATAAAAACACCTATTAAACATCCACAGCTCAAATAGGACCAATCCAGAACTCTAAATCAGGCCTTATTAGATCGACAGTGATAATTTTTTGCATATAATCCAGAAATAACATTTATATATTATGCATATAATGTGTCCCAGATTGCTGTTTCCTTCCACTGATGGGTTTGCAGAAATCAAGTAAAAAGCATACACAACAAAAACATACTCCAGATGTTTTAACGATCAGCTGCTAAAAGCATTTCCTACGTTCGAATATCAGCCACCATGTTGTGAGCATAAACTATCACGTTTTTAATGCAACAGCAGGAAGTGACATCATCTTGCTAGGAACTGCAGTTTTTTTTTATTCTTGAAGGCCGCTCATAGCTCCACTGGTGCTGAAAACTAATGTTTGACTATGGCTTTCTGAATACAAGTAGGGCTGCAACTATCGATTATTAGTAATCAAGTATTCTATCGATTACTCCATCAAGCAATCAAGTAATCAGATGAGAAATAATTTTTCGTTTTAACAATTCATCAGCATATTTTAACTTCCATACTGCAGATTTTTCTCTGTGTGAAACAAACAGGGTGGATGGAGCAGTTACAAAGTTCTCTGTTCTTCATGTTGCTGATCAGGTGGTTGATGAAGGACCTAAAGCTGTTTCCCAGTAAAGGTTTTAAGGTGGTTACAGGAACAAGCGCTGCTGCTTTGAACGCTAGAAAAATGTCGCTTTTAGCTCCACCTGAGCTCACCGTCTCAGTAACGGCTCTGCCTCTTTGCGTTTGCTGCATGTATGCAGACAGACTGCACGTAAAACAGCTGCCGTTATGTTTGTGTTGAAAAAGTGGGGGCTGCATGCGCATAGCTGCAATGCTGTAATGTTTTTTATTCACAAGCATCCTCCAAGGTACGTTTCTACTGGAGGTCTATTTTTAGTCGCTAATCAATATCAATGTCAAATTTATTTATATAGAACATTTAAACAACATGAGTGGACCAAAGTGTTTCACAGGCAACCAAAAAATAAAAAGGCCATACATAAAAGACAAAAGAAAAACAACAAACAAAGATCCAAACAAAATATAATAACTTAATAAATAATATGTTAAGATTAGCTTGAATTAAAACCCAGAGAGAAGAAATGGGTCTCGAGCAACGACTTAAATGTAGAAACAGTCCGAGCAGTTCTAATATGAAATGGTACGGCTTTCCAGAGGCTCGGTGCAATAAGTGAAAAGGCTCGGTCACCTCTATTTTTAAGTCTAGACTAGGGATGCGCCGATCCGATATTCAGTATCGGTATCGGTCCGATACTGGCCTAAATTACTGGATCGGATATCGGAAAGAAATAAAAAAATGTAATCCGATACATTAAATAACATTTCGCTCACATTAGCTGCATTACAGGGCTCAGTCTTCTTCTTCTTGTGGGTTTGCGGTTAACCAAACCAGCTTAGAGCTGCATTACCGCCACCTACTGGAATGGAGTGGGGGATCAGGAGTTAGAAAACAACCCCCTCAGATCCTCCGTCGCTGCGACGGATTCCCTTTGACACTGAGCGATCATCGCTGACATGTTTTTCCGCCTCCACCGCTCTCTGCCTTGTTTGTGTGTTGTGCTCGCAGTGCTGAGAATCAGCTGTTATTTTTTTCTCTACTTCAGCTCCCGGACATACTGCTAGCAAGCACAGCTATTAGCACTGGTGACCGTCCGGTACCGGAAGAACCCCTTCCCCTTCAAAATATTTTTGATACTTTAATCCCTGATTTGTGACTAAATATAGACCTGCAGTAGAAACGTATTTAGGAGAATGCTTGTAAATATAAAGCATTACAAGATTGCGCTCACGCAGCCCCTAGTTTTTCACATGAACACTGATGACGCAACAGCAGCAGTCAGCTGATTTACGTGCAGTCTGTCTGCACAAGCGGAAAGAGGTGGAGCCGGTGAGCTCAGATGGAGCAGAAGGAAATGTTTTTCTAGTGTCCAAAAAAAGCCTTTTCGTCCCTGTAACCTCCATTAAACCTTTACTGGGAAACAGCTGGAGATCCTTCATCAACCACCTGATCAATAAGTGAAGAAAAGAGAACTTTGTAGCTGCTCCATCCACCCTGTTTGTTTCACACAGAGAAAAACTGCAGTACGGAAGTAAAAATATGCAGATGAACTGTTAATATGAAAAAAAGTATTTCTTATCCAGTTTATTGGGTAATCAATATAAATAGAATACACAATTGCTAAAATAATCGATAGTTGCGGCCCTAATGAAATTTGCAACATGCCATAAGCATCACCTTCTCACACAGAAGCAACAGGATTCAGGTGATAGTTATTGTTGTAAGTAAGTAAAGTTTATTTATATAGCGTTTTTCACAGACAGAAAAGCGCTGTACAATAATTAAAAAACAATATCACCCCCCCACCCCCAGAAAACACTATGTTAAAAACATAACATTACCATATTAAAAGAAAAAGAATAAAAATAAAGTCAGAAACCAGAAAGCCTGGTTAAACAGAAAAGTTTTCAACTATTTTTTAAATGACGCCACAGAGTCAGCTAAATGGAGCTGGAGTGGTAAACAGTTCCAGAGCTTTGGTGCCACTGCCTAAAAAGCTCTGCCCGCCCTGGTCCTTAGTCTTGTATGTGGGACAACTAAAAGACTTTGATTTTGTTGTGTGAGAGACTGTTGACTTCTTTTTTTTTTTTCTTTTTTTTTTAATGTTTTTAAATGGATCAATTTTAAATATCGGATTTATATCGGTATCGGCTGATATCCAAATGTAAAATATCGGTATCGGACATAAAAAAGTGGTATCGTGCCATCCCTAGTCTAGACCTAGGAATTTTTAGGATCATCAGAGATTAAAGCATAAAAAACATTTTGATGGAGCCCTTCGGTACTGAAGGGGGGTTGGGGGGGTGGAGGGCCTTCCAGCACCAAAGGATCGCTAGTACTAATGGCAGCCCCCCCTAGCAAATTGTGGTTATAGCATCCGTTCTGGTGGCTACAGCTGACGAAAAGAAAAAAAATAAGCGCTGACATTCTCTGCACAACATATGCGCACACACACACACACACACACACACACACATATATACACACACACACTCACAGCACAGAGCAGTGGGGGGAATGGAAAAACGTGTCAGTGATGATCCACTCTGTCAAAGGGTCGTTTTTTCCAAATGATAGAAATCCGTGGCAGCGACAGAGAACTTTAATGCCACTACTGTGGATGAAATGCTTCGCTTACACAGAGACACCTGAGCTGCAAAGTTAGAACAAAACATCGAAGCAACAAATTTGTGTCGAGGATTTTAAATAATTGAACTGAGTTACTTGAGGAATAGTTGCAGCCCTAAAATTTGCATTAAATTTTCAATTTGTATATCAAAATACACGAAGATTACTTACCTTTCATGCTGGGATTTTTTTTTTTTTTTTTTGAATTGTAAGCCTGAATTTTTCATTTGATCTTCATTTTTCCTCTTACTTCTCCTCACGTTCATGGCAGTTGTCATTTCCATTTCTGTAGCGAACACATGACCGTAGCAAGATCAAACATGCACATGGTGAATGAAACTGCCCGTGGCCTGTGGTAGATTGCAAATTGCAGTGAAATGATACAGGCGCAAGCCACGATAATAGCAGTGACCTAGCCACGGCGGAGTCCGTGGGGTGCACTCCTGGGAGAAGGCAGAGAACCGCAATATTTTTTGGATTTGAATCACTATGTTTTGCATCCAATAAAAACAAGGATGTTAATAAATAAAGTGGACAATATTCTGGCAATTTAGTGATATTTCCACAGCTGCATTCTTGACTGGTCTTGAAATAAAATCCCGAGTCCTCAATGTCCAAGTCCATGACAAGACTGAGTACAAATGCAGTCGAGTCCATGACAAGACCGAGACCATCAAAAAGCGGTCTCGAGACCAAGTACTACAACACTGCTGGATGTACTACAACACTGCTGGAGGCCAAGTATTACTTGTCCTCCAGTAACACTGTGAGAAATCTTGGAGTCATTTTTGACCAGGATATGTCCTTCAGTGTACGTATTAAACAAATATATGGAACTGCTTTTTTTGCATTTGCACAATATTTCTAAAATTAGAAAAATACTGTCTTAGAGTGATGCTTAAAAGCTAATTTATGCATTTATAAATTCTAGGCTAGACTATTCTGATTTATTATTGTCAGATTTTTCTAAAACCTTCCTAAAAAGCCTTCAGCTGATCCAAAATGCTGCAGCTAGAGTACTGACAGGGACTAGAAAGAGAGAATATTTCTCCAATCTCTGTAATTATTGTAGGATCTTTACTTTACAATATAAAGTGCCTTGAGGCAACTGTTTTTTTTTTTTTTTTTTATGATTTGGTGCTATATAAATAAAACTGCACTGAATTGAATTTGGCAAAAAAAATAAATAAAAAAATGAAACACTGACAATGATGATCCCCAAGACTTTTGGGAAATAGTCTGTGGGCTGACGAGACAAATGTTGAACATTTTATAAGGTTTGAGTCCTGTTACACCTGATGCAAAACTAACACAGCTTTTCATAAAAAGAGCACCATATCAACAGTCAAACATGGTGGTGGCAGTGTGATGGTCTGGGGCTGCTTTGTTGTAAAAATGTTTAAATTGGTTGAACAAATGCCTAAAATCTGTTTCTCTTATTTACAGATAGGATTGGTTGCTCAGGACAATTCATTTGGAAATGTGTTTCATTGTTCAAAATTGCTGATGATTTTTGGTAAGTCCATTAGTCAGAATGTCTAATGTATCATTTATTGCATTTGAGCTGTTAAAAGCATTTGTTTGTATTATGATTACTGATGGATTCTGATATCTATGATACGATTAGTAATTAGAAGTAAGAGTACTGATGATGATTCAGGGATAACATGAGTTAGAAACAGGAACAGATCACCTTGGAGAAGATTTTAGGGTGCTGAGAAAAGGTCATTTCTCCCAGTTAGATGTGTTATATCTATTTGGAATGTATTTATTTCATAAACAGTTCATTAGTGATTATACAATTAAAATGCAAAATCTTATCCACCAGTGATACAATACATATAATTCCATATAGTCAGATATTGTTCTCGCTTCAGTACATCTTTGAGATATTTATACTTAGTATATAAGCATTAGCATTTGATTTGTTTACTTACCCCACTACAATTGTCACTTTATATTTTAGATGCAAAACAAATTATCTTCGAAGAGAAGCTGCATTGCACTACAAGGACATTCAATTGCAGTAAAGCATCTTTACATCTTGGTTATACTGATTTTAAGGTATGCAAGTACTTTAGGCTGAAAAATAATTTTTTCTCAAGGTTCAAATGTATGTAATGTATGTAACTGTCTTAGTATATTTCACTTTACAATAAATGCTGTCCACACATCAAAATATTGAGAATAATATAAGTAATCATACTAGTGTTGTCTTCCCTTTTATTATTTATTTGTTTACTTTCCTTTAGCAACAGTTGCACACTCTTTGAATCCTTTGTTTTTCTCATTCGCTTATGAGTCTTGTGTGGGTTTCTCCCTCTGTTGCCAGGGCAGTATTTTAGAGTATCAAAAAAATATTGGTTCTGTAGGGCTCCTATATTAGACTAATGCAAGATTTACTGGCAGTAGAAAGTGATGGCGTTCTGCTGGTTCCCTCGTATCAGCACTACAGGGCAGTAGAGGCCAGAGGTCAGAGTATCCAGCCAGGCCATGTACAGAGCGCTGGGGCAGTCGCCGCGTGGTACAGGAAGGCTCCTGGAGAAAGGAAAAAAAAAAAAAATCATCATTTACATAAACATGAACATAACAAACTACGACAAGACAAACCCTCTCTTGTAGGTAAGCCATATGAGCTTATGGCATGTTTTATAACCTCTCCCATTTGTATTCTTTTGCATGAATAACACTTTTTTGTTGGAATTACAACCTGGTTCATAGCATTAGGAAAACAGCTGTGTGTACAAAGAGTCTGTGATCTTTGGGCCTTCAGGTGGCACTGTTTTAAAAACAGGCATGATTCTGTCATGGGAAAAAAATACATGGACTAAGGAACACTTCCAGATTTCTTTGTAAACATAGTTCACCATGCCACTGACAAATGCAGGTTAAACTCTATTTACAGAAGCTTATGATGACTTCTACATACTATCATGAAATAAAGAAATCATTTAGTTATTGAAATATTTCCCCCTGAGGAGTCACCATCTTAACATAGTACAGGAGTAGAACTGCGCTGTCCAAGACAGCAGCTCCCCATAGGGTCTCCCATGGATAAAATATTATTTACCTTTCTTTATAATCATTGTTGCTATAGATAGAGCCAGCAGAGATGGCCAGTGTGTTTCTACTACTGTTTATGTATAACAGGGATCCTCACATCTAGGCCTCGAGAGCCGGTGTCCTGCAGGTTTTAGATGTGTCCCTGATCCAACACACCTGAATCAAATGGCTGAATTACCTCCTCAGTATGCAATCAAGTTCTCCAGAGTCCTGCTAATGACTTCTATATTTGACTCAGTTGTGTTGAAGCAGAGACACATCTAAAACCTGCAGGACACCAGCTCTTGATGCCTGGATGTGAGCATCCCTAATGTATAAGAACATTTTTATACACACTATATTTTAATGTAATTGAATAATATCAACACTTATTAATTAATTACAAATTAAAAAAATTGATATGTGCCAATTTAATATTTTAAGATATTTTATGTTTTTGCCTCAAATGGTCTGGCCAGCTTTCATCACTAGTAAATGCATCCCGTAAGTTCACTTGTTTCCTCAGCTGTCAATATGCTGGGCAACTATTTACTCTGAGGTCATAAAATTTTATGAAAGGAGTCCAATACAAGTTGGTGAGTTAGTGAAGCTCATCTCTGTCTGATGACAGCGATAGGTATTGAGGGCATCCCATAATTTTCTGTTGGTAAGCTCTGCTGTTTTTGTGAGTTAGCTGCTGTTAGCTGGTGTTAAAGGCACTTTCTTTGAAGTGGCTCTAACACTGTCAGACTTGAACACTGCGCAGATAAACTCTCATACAATATGAGAATGTAATCAAACTGGTTATCAGAGGGAAAGTGGGATTTGTAGGACGCTCAAGACTAGCATCAGTGCCTTTAAAAGTTAGCTTATAACCAGCTCCTTGTCAGCCGTCTGCAGATGGGAGGGCCGCATGTCTCATCTGCTGACAGTAAAAGTAATAAATAAGCATACTTATGTACATTTTCTTATATTAGAACCCTGATGAGTTCATTATATGTGGCTTGAGGTGAGGAGGAAGAGGATGAGATGAAGATGTATGGAGAGAAAATTGACTCAAAATATCTGTGTGTCTGTGATGCTGGATTTGTAATGTTTTGTAAGCTGTAAATAACATTTTCTCTCCATAGCGATGAGGGAGGAGAGAGAACGGTGTTGGAAGAGGCAGATGAAGAAAGGGAAGAGGAGAAAGACATAATGAGAAAGAGATGTTGAAAATATAAATGTACAAATCATAAATGGTCATATATAATTTTAAAGTGTTATTTGTCATCTTTAAAATAAAACTAACATAACTGACACTTTACAGCAGTTTTTCTTTTAGCTGTATTTAGGTGTTTAGAGTGTTCATCAGATCTCCCCTCTTTCAGATTTCTCAGGAATCTGGAACATTCTAAAAGAGCTAAAATGGGGTAAAGAGTGTTAACCAGGTTTTACTATGTAGTATGTATGTCATATGTATATCATAATTAAAAAAAAATACTTTTATTTACCCATATTACCCATCCTGAGACAAAAATAAATGAGATCAAAGGTAATATAAACAACTTCAAATCAAGGACTGTTGTGACCATTTTGCACCAAAATACCTAAAAATGACCTGAACTATTGGTATAAAAAGTGCACTTACACAAGCACAAGGGCAGTTTGATGTGAATTCTTCCGGATGATTTCATTCAGCCTTACTTTTCTCTCAGACTGTAAAACAAAGAATTAAAAGAAAAAAAGAAAGAAAAATGACGTAAAGTTACATAAAGTGGGGTCAAGGTTTACAGTGCAGGAAACACGCACCTTAACTTTGAAGGCCTCAAACTCTTTGTCGGATATTTTCCATGGTTCTCTTTGTCTTAGCTCCTGAACTGAGATCCCTTCCAGCTCTTCATGATATAGTCTGAAAGGGGCGATGCTGTCCACAAATCTACTCATGCTGCAAAGCAACACAGCAATACATTCTAATTAGGGATGGCACGATACCACTTTATGTCCGATACCGATATTTTACATTTGGATATCGGCCGATACCGATATAAATCCGATACTTAAAATTGATCCAGGCATGTAAAAACATTAAAATTAAAAAAAAAAAAAAAAGAAGTCAACAGTCTCTCACACAACAAAATCAAAGTCTTTTAGTTGTCCCACATACAAGACTAAGGACCAGGGCGGACAGAGCTTTTTTAGGCAGTGGCACCAAAGCTCTGGAACTGTTTACCACTCCAGCTCCATTTAGCTGACTCTGTGGCATCATTTAAAAAATTGTTGAAAACTTTTCTGTTTAACCAGGCTTTCTGGTTTCTGACTTTATTTTTATTCTTTTTCTTTATTTTTATTCTGTGGTAATACAATTATGTTTTTAACATAGTGTTTTCCTGAGGGGGGGGGGGTGATATTGTGTTTTAATTATTGTACAGCGTCTTTCTGTCTGTGAAAAACGCTATATAAATAAACTTTACTTACTTACAACAATAACTATCACCTGAATCCTGTTGCTTCTGTGTGAGAAGGTGATGCATATGGCATGTTGCAAATTTGATTAGGGCTGCAACTATCGATTATTTTAGCAATTGTGTATTCTATTTATATTGATTACCCAAGTAACTGGATAAGAAATACTTTTTCATATTAACAGTTCATCTGCATATTTTAACTTCCATACTGCAGTTTTTCCCTGTGTGAAACAAAGAGGGTGGATGGAGCAGCTACAAAGTTCTCTTTTCTTCACTTATTGATCAGGTGGTTGATGAAGGATCTCCAGCTGTTTCCCAGTAAAGGTTTAATGGAGGTTACAGGGACGAAAAGGCTTCTTTTGGACACTAGAAAAACATTTCCTTCTGCTCCATCTGAGCGCGCCGGCTCCGCCTCTTTCCGCTTGTGCAGACAGACTGCACGTAAATCAGCTGACTGCTGCTGTTGCGTCATCAGTGTTTATGTTGAAAAACTGGGAGCTGCGTGAGCGCAATCTTGTAATGCTTTATATTCACAAGCATTCTCCTAAATACGTTTCTACTGCAGGTCTATATTTAGTCACAAATCAGGGATTAAAGTATCAAAAATATTTTGACGGGGAAGGGGTTCTTCCGGTACCAGACGGTCACCAGTGCTAATAGCTGCGCTGGCTAGCAGTATGTCCGGGAGCTGAAGTAGAGAAAAAAATAACAGCTGATTCTCAGCACTGCGAGCACAACACACAAACAAGGCAGAGAGCGGTGGAGGCGGAAAAACATGTCAGCGATGATCGCTCAGTGTCAAAGGGAATCCGTCGCAGCAACGGAGGATCTGAGGGGGTTGTTTTCTAACTCGTGATCCCCTACTCCATTCCAGTAGGTGGCAATAATGCAGCTCTAAGCTGGTTTGGTCAACCGCAAACCCACAAGAAGAAGAAAACGACTGAGCCCTGTAATGCAGCTAATGTGAGCGAAATGTTATTTAATGTATCGGATTACATTTTTTATTTCTTTCCGATATCCGATCCAGTAATTTAGGCCAGTATCGGACCGATACGATACTGAATATCGGATCGGCGCATCCCTAATTCTAATAATTAATAATTCTAATAATTCATTAAACACTAAATGAGAATGAGGTGGTGCTTCTTGTTTGTTCTCAATGCCAACAAAAGGTTTAAAGCTTCATGAGGGGTTTATCATCTCATCAACTGTGTACATACACACACAAAAAAAGAAATCAACATTACATACTTCTTGGGTTGAGCAGATGTCTCAGTGTTGGTCATGACGATAACATCAAATGTGAGACGGAACCTCTTCAGCAGAGTGCTCATGCTGAAAGAAACAACAACCAACTTTTCAGCAAGTTGGTTTCTGAAAATCATCGAACACACTGTTGTGTGTAATACTGAAATAGAAAAATGTCTGAAAATTTCCACCACTAATCCACTCAGTGTGGACAGAAATGCTCTTTCAATAAATATATACAATTTTTTATAAATATATAAAAAAATATACATAATTATTTTTAAATCAATCCAAATTTAACTACTCATTATATCATATATAATACTGTATAGCCAACATAGTGTAATGAGATTGGGATGAACTCTGAAGTCATCATCAGTAGTTAGTAGGGGAGGATTGTGTGTGCAGCATACTGGGCCTCACCCTTATTGTGTGCAGTATTACGGGTTTTGTACATTCTGGATTTTGGGTGAAATGCTCATTTGATGTGTTTGCATCCTTTAAGGGTGTTGGGCCTTTTTATAAAACTCATGTGGACAGATTTGCTATCATTCAGGTATCATAGGTTCATTTTCCCCTAGGCTCCTTTGAATGGCCTTATTTTAAAGTATGAGATTTCTGAAATAAAATCTGTCATTTCATGAGGTTGCATCTTGTTTTCAGGCCTCTGACAGACTGCAATTTTTTACACTATGATAATTTAAACTCTTCCAAAGGAAAATAAGTGCTGTCATTAGTTTATATTAAGGATTTGTATTTATATTAAGAGTGCAATTTGGATTTCATTTAAAATTCATGAATACATGATGGATTTGAAAAACAGAAACATTGCTAATGAAAAAAACAAAAGTTAGGGTAGAACAGAATAAACCTACTCTTCACGGCGTTCCTCCATGTTTTGTTCATCTCCGATGATAAAAACCCTGATCTTACAGCTGCGCCAGCGTTTTCTCCTGGCGAGCAGGTAAGGCACCAGTAAAGTCAGTCCTAAAAATGCAGAAACACAGCAACTAAGAAATACAGGCTAACAAATGTTCTTTTCTTCAGGATGGACTTGCTGATCATTATCCATGCATCCATCCATCCATTTGCTATCTAACTAGAGCAGCAATCCACAGCATTGGACTCTGGATCGTCTGGAAGGACACCAAGGTGTTCCCAGACGCATAATATGTCCAGGCTGTCCTGGGCCTGCCCTGGGGTCCCCTAACACTCAGAAGCATCCAGGAGACATCCTAGTCAGAAGCTCCAAATAGCTCAGCTGGTAGTATGGACATCTGACCAAACGTCTAGTCCATATTCATTAATATAAATTTAATGTTACACACTTATTAATAACTTGCCATAAAGCTAGTGTACTCATTTATTTCATGAGATCTAACCTCATGTTTAGGCTCACCTCCGTCATCAGCTATCCAGTAGATATCAATGTTCTTCTTTCCCTGGGAATTCTGGAACACTGTTTTGATCTCCTCACCATTACCAGCGATGTCAGCATCTGCAAACACAAGAGTAAGAGTGATGTGTGATAGTAATGATTAGTGTATATAAGTACTTAGGAAGCAATAGCTCAATCGGAAGTGCATTAATAGTCAAACAATGTCAAGCAGCATCTCAAAACAATGTTGGGTCTAATCTAGTGTTTAGATAGCAAAATGTTTACCACTTCCAAAAGCAGTAGCTTGGTGCTTTAGTTGGCTATTGCTGAATATTTGTTTTTTGGACTATTTTTACACTTTCATATATTTTTAAATGTCTTTGATAAGTTAAAAAATTATTAGTTTACACCACACTACCAGCTAACCTACCAACCAACCAACCCAGAATATGTACTGTGCAGCAGCCATTTCCAAAGTCAAGAGTGCTGCAGCCCACTTAAAAATGAGAAAATCCCATGTGCCCCACCCAATCTTAAATCTTTACTCTAATCAAAATACAAACTAACCACCTTCTATTACCAGTTTTAATTCACTTTTTTATATAAATAAATAAATTTATATAAATATGTAAGCATGCATGCTTGTGAGTAATTTCAAACTGAATTTCTATTATTACTGCGGCCCCATGCAGTTCCTCTGCGGCCCACCAATTCAATTCAATTCAGTTCAATTCAATTCAGTTCAATTCAATTCAATTCAATTCAGTTTTTTTTAGCTGCAAATCACAACAAACAGTCATCTCTATAAGTTTGCCATTTATCTCCAGTGAAGCTGTATGCTTACATGGGGAGTGTGGAAATCTCATTCCACACTCTGCTTGTGCAAATCTGCTTGTGCTTACCCGATTCTTTCTCAGGAGACTGATGGTCATCACTTTCAACAGATTCATCAGGTTCAAAGCCCTGGTTTACTAAAAAATAATAATAATAATAATAAACATGTTCTCAATGAGTGTTCAGTAACTGCTCTTTGGTTTCTTACTGATGTGCTGTGTTATAGGAAAACAAAAAGAGAAACTTCTAATGAATGTATCAAACCTGCAACTTCAAACTGGTCAGACATATCCAGTCCATCCATCATCCTCAAGATACACACACTGAAGTTGGAGTCAAATGTGTCACTGAAGAACAGTAAGAGAGGATGAGTAAGCAGTGAAAGCTTTTCTACTGAGTAACACATGTTTTGGTATTTCAGCTGCAACTATGAAAAAAATATTAGAAATACTGAATCACTAATGACCAGCTTACTATATAGTGTGGATATAATCTTCAATACTTTCAGGAGAACTCTCCCTCCAGTTTGTCTTAAAGCCAAGGACCAAAGTGTTGGGCTTCAGCTTGCCAAGACCAGATGTCTTGGAGGAAAAAAAAAAAAAAGAAGATAATTTGGAGACACAAACACCCCCCCCAAAACAATATAGAACCACTTTTTAGGTCCATGCATTCTGAAAGGTTAATTTTGTTGTACAGAACTTTGCAGTTTGATATACTATACAGTACCACCTAAAACTATAGGGATGATACAGTATTGTGCCAGTCTCTATCCACTCCTTATTTCTCACTCTTTTTTTCTTTCTAGGAAAATAGTAAATAAGTGCAGTGATTTATTTAAAAATATGTCCAAACATACATGGAAATGCAATATACAATACAAAAACTGTTTGCATAAGCTTGAAGATCAATGTTTAGTAAACCAGCTTTCTTCTCATTTCTCCAAGTAGTCTTGAGGAATAGTTCTCCAGGCTTCATGAAGGACATTCAAAGCTCTTCTTTGGATGTTGGCTGCCTTTTGTTCTGTTCTCTGAGAAGATGATCCAACACTGCTTCAATAATATTCCCATCTATGACTGACAATGTTCCATTGTGTCTTTTTATATCCAGCTAGGCTTTTACTATGGCATCTTGTTTGGAATCCCTCCCATGCTGAAGCTTTAGCCAATCAGAAAAGCCAATCTCTTTGAAATCTTGAAAGCCTGGAGAACTACTGCTCAAGAGATTCTGGCTCCTTGGAAAAAAGATACAAAGAAATGAGAGATGGCTCCATTCTTGAGAAATACATTGTGAGTCAGAAGTCAGATTTTGTACAAGTTAATTTACAGTTTATTCTGACTAGTGAGCAGTCCTTAATTAATTAATAGCAGCTGTACCTGTAGCAAGAAATGGGTTCCATCTCTGAGGGTGTCAGCAGTAAACTGGGTATAAAATGAGCGCACCTTCCTCTTGTTTAGCCATTTTACCATTTGATCTGTAATACCCTGAAGCTGGGTCTGCCTGTCTGGCTCCTGGAGAAGTCAGGAATTTAAAATTGTTATTATAAAAATAAAATGCTAAAGACACACTACATGACCAATAAAACACATCTGACAAAAAGCCAACCTAAGATTTTTTTTTTTTTTTTAAGGCTTGGATACAAATATGTAAATCAAATACATATGTCATTTCTCTTATTTTCCTTCTGAAGAAACATGTTGGCTGGACGACTCACCATTATAATGTCTCCACAGATCATGAGGCTTGCATTTTTAGTGAAGGCTGCAACAAAGTCCACCAGTGCAGGTCGCTGGTTTGGAGGTCCAGTCAGGACAAGACATTGTGGTCTAAAACAAGGATATCAGAGAACAGTGATGAGGTTACTATTTAAATAAGTTCCCTCATGGTCTGTGTACAATTGAATTTGCTGCTGTTGAAGTTGCATGATGAAAAATGCCTGATATGTCAAATCAAGCATGGATACTGGATTGGTTGGTGGGCTGTGTTAACAACAACCACATCTGGTGTTGTTAGCCAACAGGGTTTGGAAATGGTGCTACTGTTGGGCTAAGACAAAGGTTGAGGAAAGAGGGAAGGAATGTTCAAAGGCAGCAAGAGATGAGCCAAGGCAGGAATGTGGAGGTGAGAGAAGGGACTTTAAATGTAGGAACTGTGATTGGTTAAGGGTTATAAAATAGAAGGAAGGTAGATATATTATGTGTGCAAGAGAATGGGTGAAAGGGAAACAAGGCCAGGGGCATGGGAGGTAGATTCAAACTGTTTTACCATGGTGTAGATAAGAAGAGAAATTGAATGGGGGTAATCTTGAAGGAAGGGCGTTATGGAGATGAAGATAGCATCAGATAAGATCATGATGATTATGAAGCTGGAAATCAAAGGGCTGATGTTGAATGTTGTCAGTGTGTATGCCCCACCAGCTGTATGTCAGAAGAGAAAAAGGAATTCTGGAGTAAGTTGGATGAAGTGGTAGAGTGTGTCTCCATGGGGAGGGAGTAGTGATCGGAGCAGATTTCAGTGACACATGGGTAAAGGGAGCAGTGGTGATGAGGAGATATTGGGTAGGTACGATGTTAAGAAAAAAAAATTGTGGAAGAAAAGATGGTAATGGATTTTGCAGGAAGGATGGTGGTGAAGAGGTACAAACATGGGGCAACATATAAGAATGCACACTATTGCAATACATCTTATGTAAAAGGTGAAATTGTAAAGACATAGGAGACTGCAAGCTGGTGGGGGAGAATGTATCTAGGCAGTATCAAATGGTAGGCTGCAGTAGGGATGAGTGATATGGGCCAAAAGTAATATCTCGATGGGCGATACCAAAGCATGTGAAAGGATGCAGTGCGAAGGCTGCATGTGCACAAAAAAGTCGCTAGTTGCTTTTGGGGGGGAAAAAAAGTCACCAGCGAGGTCTGAAAAGCCACTAAATCTAGTAACAAAGTTACTAGTTGGAAACACTGCCATGCAGTCGCTTCCTGCATGATTAATGGGTGAAGCCGAGAAAGGGGGGGGGCAGTGTAAAGCTGTGCAGAGACAAACTGCAAGAAGAGAAAGGTGAACTGGAGGAGCTACAAGTATGATTGTAACACAACCTAGACTATATCGATATAAACTATATTGTCTCATCTTATATCTCATATGAAAATATATTGATATTTTTAAAAAACTCGATATATCACCCAGCCCTAGGCTGTAGGGTGGTTTGAAGGAACCGACCTGAAAGGATAGATGTAAGGATGTGGTTTTAAGGTACATTGCTACGATACTCTGGGATGCAGCTTCAGTGATGTTCCTGGGTTCATCGGGGGTTTCGGGTCTTTCAACATCAGACCCACCTCAACAGCCTGGCAGTGTGTCCGACAACCACAGTTCCTACACTCCTCAACAAGTCCCTGATACTTGCTGATCTTTCTCTCACTGGCTTCCTCCATGTGTTCCTCCCAAGGCATGTGAGTTCCAACTTGATGGACTCTGAGAAGATGACCAGGTCAGGACAGAATGATGCGTGGATGACTTGTTCTGGAAACTTCAGCTGTTTGTCAAGATCCACTCGCTACTGCCAGTCAGAAGCCATGGACAGCAGGAATCTTCTCTGTTGTGGTGGATGATTCTCACCAGGTTTGAGGAAACTGGTGTGGCACTTTCCAGGATGGAATTCACTGGTCTTGGTGGCTATGTTGACCACCTCTGCAACTGCCTTGAGTACCTGGTCGTGGTGCCAACGATAGCGGCCATCGGCCAGGGCTTTCAGACAGGTGCTGAGCAGGTGTTGCAGGGTTTCTTTTCCATTACACTTAGCACAGGTGGGCACTTCAGCTTTGCCCCATGTGTGAAGATTGGAAGGGCTTGGTAAGATGTCATACACAGCCTGTACCAGGAACCTGATGCGGTGGAAGTCAGACCACCAGAAGTCTGACTATGTGATCTTCCGCTGCACCACCTTGCCCCACCTTGACCACCTTGCTCCTTGTTGACCAAGCCCCACTGCCCTGCTGACTCGTACTTCCTCTACTCCTGAATGTACCTCTTCCAATATAAGCTGTTGCCTTTCTTTCCCAGTGATTTTATTGACATGGCAACTTGGGAAGTATCCCAGGCTAGCTCATCCAATTGCAGTGGTCCCAACTAGGGACCTCTGCCTCAAACGCGACTCTGCCACCAGCAGCTCTTCCCTAGCACTCCACTTCCTGCCAGTGCGGACCTCAATTTGTGCTGCTGCTATCTTTGGGTCCTTGGAATCCCAATAAAGCATGGCCTCTCTTGTTCGTAAGACTGCAAAATCTTCTGTGAGGCCTCTGAAGGGGAGCTGTAGGGGACTGGATGTGCCATACAGCACAGTTCTGCTCAGGCTTCTGGGAAGGTTAAGCCATCTTCACAGGAAACTGCTGATCTTCTTTTCCAGGGTCTCCACATAGGATATCAGGATTTCATAAAGAAGTAGGTGCCACAATACCCTGGGCAAAACTGCACGCTGGTACAGCCATGCCTTGAATCAACTCTGTAGTCCTGAATTGTCAAATTCGATTAGCCAGTTGTCAAGGTCTTTGCAGGCTCCTTGTTGACCAAGGAGCCTACAAAGACCTCCTTGGTCAACAAGAATTTCCCCAGTCCTTGTTGACTGGGGAAATTCTTCAACCACAGTCTCTTAGGCTGTGGTTGAAGAATTTCCCCAGACTTTTAACTGGCTGCTTTGACAGTGTGGGAATGCGTGTTCCAGAGATAGTAAATTAGAACTTATCCAGAACTTTGCCTTTCTTAATTACCAGGGATCTTGACTTTGATGGCTTGAAACTCATCCAGGGTTTATACAGGAATCTTAGAGTTAAATTTATTACCTTTTACTACCTATTTTTACTACCTCTAAAATATTTTTACTACCAGGACGAAATCGAGCAGCAGCCTTTTTTGGGGTAGCGGTGGATTCACAGCACTAAGCCATGTACGATGATCGCCCATCTCTCACCAAAGACAAAACTGTATCCCGCTTACTTGAAGGTGTTACTGTGACTTTGTCTTGACTAAGACCTCATAAACACATTTCAAAAAGTGGCGCAGTAGGTAGGCGCCCGTCTTGCAGCCAGTGGGTTGCCGGTTTGAGTCCCTGTCCCTACGCTGCGTTGTGTCCTTGGGCAAGACACTTAAACCACATTGCCTAACAGTAGCGCCGGTCTCTGGCTGCATGACCGCAGATGCTCGTCTCTGGATGAGTGATCTGGAACGATCATTTCGTTGTGTGCCTTGTGCGCACAATGACAATGAGTTGAATCTATCCATCTAAATTTGTTTTTTTTTAAATATAAACAAAATGCAATGAAATTCAAGTCTCACAAGCCAATTATTTATTTTCCAATAAAATCTTGGAATACTGGTTTGCTGCTGAGGTGTGACAGCAATACTTGTGCTCGTAGCTGACCTTGAGGTTGCAGTTGCGGTGCTTTGTGTAGCACCAAAAAACAAAATAGGGATCTGCTCCCTACGCGCAAATCCGCTACTGGTGAACGGTGGATGCTCGGTGTGATTTGATCGCCGTCACACCGTTTCAGGTCAAATTTATATTTTTTCTACACACTTTACAAAACGCCTCTCGATCATTCCTCATGATCGGCTTAACCCTCTGGGGTCCGGGGTATATTTGGCCATTTTTGATTACTTTTGTTTTTAGCTTCATAGTTGACCTTAGAAACTGTTTACCTTGCCTTGTTTGGTATAATTTTTTTTTCAGCATGACCTCGTGTGTGACTGTATAGTTATTCTTTCATTTTGACATACTGTATTAAGACATTGGACTTACAATCACATAAAAACATAAAATCAGAGTAGAAAAAAGTTAGATTTTTTTTTACTGTAAAAATCAGAAACATGCTTAATGAATTATTTTTACAATTAAAATGCAAATATAAGTTGTAAATTTGCAAAACTTGTGTAAAAATATAGTAAATAATAAAGTTAAATACAACTATTTACATTAAAATGCAGGAAAGGCCTCAGGTGTTTTTGTGTACAACTATTTGCAGAGCAATCAGGACTCACATTAAGATGCTAGAGAAATTATTTATGCCACCTCAAAAAACAGTTTCTGTCCTCCACAAGACTGAGGGGCCCATCACAGGCAAAACTTGCCAGGAATGTCTCTTTTACCACTTTTTCACCTGCTCCGCAGCAGTCAAATGCACCCAAATGCATCGTGTTACCGCAAAATTTTCTGATTGGTTGATTTTTCCACCAATAGGAAAGGGGTTGTCGGGAATTATTTTGTTTTGTTTTGTTTTTATTAGCAAGCGCTTCCTGTTAGCGAAACTCACATTTTCGCTGTTTATTTCTGCACAAAACGCGCATCGAAGGTGAGGACAATATACAGGAAAAAGCCTGGCGTAAATTATTGGGTATAACTCTGGTTTTACTTGGCCTATCAACGTAATTTAAAAACTGGTACATAGTTTGAAGTCTGCACTTTCGATTCATGGCAGCAGCGTCCCGATGCTACGTCATCTAAAATCGGCGATGTCATTTTGACACGCCACCGCGTCCGTGCGCTCCGGAGGGTTAAGCCAGTCTTTGCCGGGTCATTGAGCCAAAGTTGTGAAAACTACATTTTCCCATGACGAGGCGCAAAATGACTCCGCGCATGTGCAAAGCAGATCAGTTAGTGGAACCGCTCGTCAACAACGTCAGCTCAGGTCCTGCTGAGTAGTTATATTTCTATACAGATCTTATAGTTAAACGAACTTAAAACAAAAAGTCTGCATCAATGGAAAAGTCAAAATATATTGAAGGGGTGATGAAAAATTTACTACCAAGTCAGATTCTGTTTACTACCTTTTACTACCTTTTACTAGCCTTAATTTGACCTCATTTAATTTACTACCTTTTACTACCCCGCGGCAACCCTGTCATCCTTGCCCATAAGATGAGCTTCTCAAGTCCTTGCAAGATCCATCTGCTTCCGGGAACTGATGTTGCTGTGACCGTCAGGTCATTCATAAAGGCTCAGATGAGAGGGAATTGCACACCTGACTTTGTCAAAGGCCCTCGACACTCCACTTCTGCTGATTTGACTACCATGTTCATGGCCAGAGCAAAGAGGATGACTGAGATGGTGCACCCAGTTATAATTCCCTTCTCAAGTCTGTGCCAGTCAGATATGATAGCCTGTGAAGTGTATCTCATCTGGAAGTTGTTGTAGTAGTCCAGAATAAGGTTTTTGACTTTGCTGGGAACTTGATGTTTCTCAAGGGCCACTTCCACCAATTAGTGAGGTATAAACCCGTAGGCATTGGCCAGATCCAACCACAATACTGTCAAGTCTTCTCTCCCCTCTCTCCTCTGATGAGCTGTGTGACTGCCCCTGTGTCCTCCAGGCAACCAGGCATTCCAGGGATCCCACCTTTCTGCACTGAGGATTCAATGTAGATGTTCCTCAGGAGAAAATCCGTCAGCTGCTGTGACAAGATGCTGAAAAATAATTTTCCTTTCACGTTTAGCAGTGAGATGTCTCTGAACTGTTCAATGGCTTTTGAATTTGCCTCTTTGGGAATCCAGACTCCCTCGGCACATCTCCACTGGTCTGCCACGCTCCCCTTCCTCCAGAACACCTTTAGGATCTGCCATAAATGGTGGAGAAGCTTCGGACAGCGCTCATATACACTCTATGGAATTCTGTTTGGTGCTGGGGCAGAGGCTGATCTAGCTGCTTGGATGACATCTTGGATCTCTTTCCAGCTTGGCTCTCTCAAGTTGAATTCAGCTGATGGAGGATCTGGTTCTATCAAGGCCTTGTTGGGAGCAAGCTCCTGCTCTCTATCGGGATCGCTGAAGGTGCTGTGCAGATAGTTGTTGACTTCTGCTGGTGAGCACTCAAGGTAACTACTCCGTTTTTCGCCAAGTAACTTCCTAATAAAGCCAAAAGAGTTCTTAATGAACAGAGCCCCTTTCCTAGCTCTGTCCCTTCTCTGTCTCCTGTGCCACTCAGCTCTCTGAAGGGCAATGAGCTTGTTCCTCAGGATGTTTCATAGCTCAGCAAGTGGCTTACGCTCCTATTCGCCAGGTGCCTTGAACTACTACTTGAGGGTTTTCAGCTCCTTATGCAGTTGCTGCATTTTTATTGCTCTATGGTTCATG
The DNA here is from genome assembly GCA_013435755.1 of Amphilophus citrinellus. Lineage (NCBI taxonomy): Eukaryota > Metazoa > Chordata > Actinopteri > Cichliformes > Cichlidae > Amphilophus > Amphilophus citrinellus. The sequence goes on from CM024194.1 coordinate 29,052,685, forward strand.
TCAAAGCATTCCTTTTTGGGCCGCTGTTCATGGTGGCCAAATCACTCTATTCCATAGCTGACCACAATGGTGGTCAACGTTTGCAACCGTCGTTCTGCATCACCACCACCTATCGTTTGCAGGATCTTACATACATCCTACTCAAACTGGTACCACTCTTTTTTGTTGTTAGCTGGGAGCCACTTAATCCGCTGCTGTCTTACTCTGCATTGGGTTGAGTACTGCCAGTGCTGGCCATGATCCTTCTTTGTCTCATCAGGACATAGTCCTGAGCACTGCATCTGACATTCCTTCTCCAGACATTTCATTCCAGCTTGATGGATCTTGAGCCTGTGCTGGTTCTTACATACTTTGCCGATGTAAAGGCAGCAAATGAAAAAAAAAGAAGGTTGCACAGAGCTGAGGGAGGACTTAAGACATGCTCAACTGTAGTAACTAAAGAGGCATAAAGTTAATGACCCATACCACAAAGACATGGGAAAAAGTTGTTGAATCAAGGTTAAGAAGAAAGGTGATGATCAATAGGCAACCATATGGCTTTATGCTGAGAAAGAGCACTTTTGTTCGATTCAAGAGTGTTGATAGAGAAGTACAGAGAAGGTCAGAATGAGTTGCATTGTGTCTTTGTGTATTTAAGGAACGCAAATGAGAGAGTGCCAAGAAAGGAACATGTATGTTGACATGTATAATGACACCAAGACAGCGGCGAGGTGTGCAGTAGGTGTGACAGATGGGTTCAATGTAGGGGTGGGATTACATCAGGGATCAACTCTGAGACGCTTCTTCTTTGCTATAGTAATGGGCAGGTTGACGGATAAAGTCAGTCAGGTGTTTCTGTAGACTATATTTGCTGATGACATTGTGATCTGTAGTAGTGAAGTGA